>VCRD01001184.1:126135-160469 GCA_006783055.1 Trinorchestia longiramus | reverse complement strand
CTGTTGGCAGGTGTGTTGCCTGTTGGCAGGTGTGTTGCCTGTTGGCAGGTGTGTTGCCTGTTGGCAGGTGTGTTGCCTGTTGGCAAGTGTGTTGCCTGCCTTTCCCTTTCAGCGAGTGTTTCTCAGTTATTGGTAAATATACATCATTTTAGACAAATATCTCAGTGGGTTTAACGAGTTACCCAATTAGTCTCTCGCTGCACTCCTTACCTCCATTGTATGGAAAAAGTATCACGATTGATTTATGTTATTTTTATTTTATGGTTCTTGAGCGTACCTAAGGACAGCAAACCTTAAGGACTAACTCCGTAGCTTGGTTTAGACGCTAGCACGGGCAGAGGGGATTTGAGACAGGGATCTAGGAATCTCTTTTTTCAGGAAGAACACAAACGCATAGAAAACAATTATGATACTTTGCTAATCTGAGAAAAACACAAAATTTCTACTTTATAATCATTAGAATTTGCATCATTGTTTTAATCATGTGTTTGTTGTATTATAAATCAATCCCGCTAATAATGCAAATACCGAAGTAAAAGAAAAAACTCGACCGACTACTGAAGCAACTCTTGCAATACATTATATAAAAAGATGAATATTATAGCTTGCAACTGCACTTAAACTACAGTTATCTTATCAGGGGATGAGAGTCATAGATGTACTGCAGCCAAACTATCAACCCATAATCACCGCATTCTTTTGTGAAAAAAGTGTTAAAGTATTGATTGAAAAAAATGTGCTTCAACATTTACTGTGATAAAGTCAAATAATTTTGAAAAAGAATTATACTAAGGTGAGAAAGTTAATTTCTTGGCGATAATTGAGACCTGACATTGGAGTTCAATGACGTCGTTAAATGAAAGGCGATCTTGTTTGATACATGAACAAGTAGACAATGTAAAATAATATGCGCCTAATTCTTCAACTATCAGAAATAGTTCTTTCTTACACTGATATATCAAGTGCTAATAAAAAAGCTCATTTGTTATATAAAAATGAATTTCACTCTGAAAATGTCTTTTATTCCAGATGAAACCAGGTACAACAATGTGTACTTGTTTTCTAACTTTTTGGGAGCTTATGAAACTTTGCAGTTCATGCAGTACATCATTTCCTCCCAATTAGCACACTTTTACGTCCTTATTTCCTTATTGACTGAAAGAATGGGGCTAACTCCATCTTTGATAACTGAGCGATTGGATCTCTACATTAAATTCTTTAGCTGTTCGGTAATGACAATGTGGTCACAAGTACAACTTTTGAGATGATATTTCACGCTAGAATCAGGTCGTGAACAAAGACATTGAATATTTTGCGTCTGTG
This sequence comes from Trinorchestia longiramus, assembly GCA_006783055.1. NCBI lineage: Eukaryota > Metazoa > Arthropoda > Malacostraca > Amphipoda > Talitridae > Trinorchestia > Trinorchestia longiramus. The sequence goes on along the minus strand of VCRD01001184.1, from coordinate 159,146 downwards.
ATCACAGCTTAAAGTTTTAGAGCACAGTTCCAAAATTTCAGATGTTACCATATGAACATTTTTATAAGTCCTCAGGCTAAATTTTCCCAGAAGGGTAATTATTTATGATGTTCTTCCCTATTGTGCTAATTTACATTAGTTTTTTACGAACTTTTACGCCCGAACGTAAGAGACTTAGTAGACGCGAGGTTATGTTTGTGACTCAGGTGAGTAATGAAGGCTGCAATGAAAATGCCCCATCAAATGTGTTCAGCTGACTTTTTCTTCACGAATTTGCTTATTCATTTGTTCGAAAAAAATACGTTCTTGACTGTCGTTAATTAACGTATGCTCAAAATTTTTGTTTGCAATCACATGTGTTGAAAACCTTATTAATGGAATACATTTTTACAATTGTTAATTTTACAGCTTCCCTGACGTTATCTACAATGATGACGTAAATGCGTTATAATTTTAACAAACATGAAATCTTTCACTAACTAAAATTCTCTGTATTTTAACAAAAATTACTCGTATTTATGGACAAAATTAGTCACAATTGCGAGAAAAATCATCAATAAAATAACCAAAACTTGCTATAATAACACTAAACGATAATTGAGACAATATTATTACCACAAGTAGATTTAAATTCCAGCAATGACTAACTCTTGGCATTTTATGACGTAGTTTCCTTGAATTTTATTTCTATTGCTAGTCTTTAGACTCATTGATTACGTCAACACGATGAAAAAAATGAATTTATGACTAGTCATGCTTACTAGGCACATGATGCTTCAAGTCGAGATTGAGTGCATCGATAATGCTTTAGATAGGGTGACTGTCAACTGATCTGCTGTCTGTCTTTTCAAGATTTCATATGTCTATTAATTAATTGAAAGTCTCAAACGATCGAGTTTTGATTTGCATTCGTGAAGGGAAGAACTTCAGTCTCCAGTTGCGAACGTTCCTATCTAGTATTGGCGGAAATGATTTCTTAATTCAATGGAGACATCATGATTGAGTGTCGTGACGTGTGATAAAAGGGAAGGAAATGATGTAGCTAAAGTTTTTGTGATGAGAGTATTTTACATAAAACCGAGACAAACAGTACGTATATCTACGATTTTGGAAGATTTCAGTTTTTTTGGTGTACGTTTTAAGTTATTAATGGTTAAAATTTTTTGGTTTCAAACCTGGGTCCGATGGAATATTGAACGCTAATACATTTTAAAAGTTATTTAAAAATATCATTTAACTTTTTGTAAGCTAGACTGTGTATTGACAGTTCATTCAATGTTATGAACGTACAACTTTTAATTTCAACTCCTGACTGAAATAGTAAGTTCGATGAAATTTATTAGAAAAGAACGAGCAAAACATTTTTTCACATTGAATCATTTTTTGAGCCAGGAGAATATTCTAATATGCCAAAAAAAGTTGCTGCTGTTAATTTGATATGACGTGATTGATTCAATCCATATGCAGCTAGATACCATTCCCGTACACTACCCTCACTCATAAAGTTGTCATCGTACACTTTGCTTTTTGTACGATGGATTTCGACAGCACTTCGTTCTGCTGCTTATAAAAAACAGATTACATTTTGTACTTTATAATTTGACGAGAGCATCAATGGTTGCAGCCATGTTCAATGAACCTCTGGCAATAAGGCTGTAGCAGTTTTGGCGATTACGTAGAGCAATATGTCAGATCCTGCTGTACTTTTAGTTATAAAATACTTATGTTAAGAAAAATTTGCTTTTTTATAGCCCATTGTATGTTAAAAAAATAGCCGTCGTACATTCAGTTTTAATAATATTGTCTGCTTAATTTTTTTCTCAAGTTTAGTGCAAAATTTATTTGTGAGCTCAAAAATAGCTCATAATTTGGTTTCACATTTTCTTGTAATTTAACATTTACAATCTAGGAGCAACTTAAATTTTGACCTTATAATTAAAATTTAATGTTCGTTATCATGAAAAATTGTAAGGCTAGGACACGCCCCAGGATTTAATGTTCAGATCGTAAAGTTAATACCAAAAATTCAACACTATGCATCCAATATTAATCCAGGATATCATTCATTAAAATTTTTGGATTCTCTCTTTGTGTGCTCTATCGTAAATTCCTTTGACTTCTCTAACATTCAGTTTCTGGATAAGCGCAACTCTACTAGAACTATTAAAGGATTTTTATGGACGAATCAAGACTAACAAGGGATTTTAGCAGCCATGAATGGAAGGAACTATAGTCGAGTAACTGAGCAGCATAAGTAATTCTGTGAGTGAGACCGATGCTTTGACGAGAGTGAGTAGCACACACACAGACCTGCTCGTGCTTCTCAATTGTGGTGGTGAACAACGTGCGCATGGTGAATGACGTGCGCGTGGTGAATGACGTGCACGTGGACAGCAACGTGCGAGTGGGGTACAATGTACGCGTGGGGAGATACAGGCGCGTGAGCAGCGACCTACGAGTGAGAAGCGACGTGCTCATGAGCAGCGACGTGCTCGTGGGTAGACACATGTAAGTGGACCGTAATGCACGTGGGGAGCAAAGCACGTGTAGAGAGCAATGTGCGCGTGGACAGCGACAGGCGCGTGTCAATCCTGACGCTATCGAACGCGTTGACAGACCACGTGGAAGGAAACTATTTCATTTAAGGAAATGCCGGCAAAATAAAGCGCTTCACTTAACTCTTAACATGATGCTCCTAGTTCCGCTGACGCATGGTGATGTTCAATATATAAGCCGCATTTTCTTTCATCTCCTTAGTGCTGGAACCTCTCTACAAAAGTCAACAGCTCTGGATCTTTAGATCTTAGTTTTTTAGGGATTTGATCTTCTACAGATTAGGGCTCAGACCTTCGCTAATTCATGAATTTGTCAGAATTTCATAATACCCATTGTTAGATTTTATCCTGAAAGTTATAATTGAGCTATATTTTTTCAGAACTTGGTTTGCAGTAGCATCTTCTTGCAACAAAATCGTCAGTGAAAACGTAGCACTTCTCTAGAAAATGGCTCTCTTAAAATTTTGGTCACTTTTCCACATGAAATTATTTTGTTTTCTGTACGTGTATTTATTCATATTGAAGCTGTGCTTAGCACGATCGTTACTTGATTCTTCTTACGGCTTCCTGAGCCCTCAATTCTACGCAATGGAACCTCAGCCCCAACACTCCTCGGACAAACTGCTCACATCAACTAAAAAATTACAAATCGAAATCAACTTTGATTCACTGCACAGTCATCGCACTGACCACGAACCCAAGAAAAAGTTGTCATACAAATTTATGGAGGGAGAGAGCCGCAAAAATCTTTTTAAGGACGCTCTCTTTCTAGTGGGTGTCTCAGTCAAAAATAGTCTCAAGACAGAACAAAGAAAAATGTTCGCCAGCCTTGAATGTGGCAACAACATTTCGTCTTTGCCAAGCGAGATGTTGCAACATTCTCTCTTCCACCAACAGCGAGCCATTAGCATCATACAGGATTTCATGGAGCAATACGTAAGTTAAATCATTCAGCGGGGGTAAAATCCACTGTTTTCCTACTGTTGGAATCCATTCATGAGTGGTGACAAAATTCCTTAGCTGCTTCGTATCAAAATCCATTTTGTAGTTTGAGCAAAAGTCCTAAGATACTTAGTATTAAAATTCCTTTTAAAGTGAAAGTAAAATTCATTAGCAGCCAAGTATTAAATTTGTTCTCCATCAGACTCAAAATTCCTCATTTACCCATGATTAAAATAATTCATCATGTTCTAGAAAATTCAGTAGCCATGTATCTAGTATAAAAATACCTTCTCATGTGCGAAATTCTTTCTATTATAATCCTATGATGAGTCCAGAGTACAATCTGTCATCGACATATCCATATTGAGAAATGAATAGATGTTATACTCAGCTGTGAATGGTATCAGAATTAAGTTTTATGAATTTGTCATCAGTTTTGTAATCAATATTTATTTTAATGAATCTGTCATCAGTATTGTCATCAGTATTCTCCTTAACAAATTTTCCACGCAAAGAGATGAAAATAAGAGGAAGAGAGTGCATCCATACATTCATTGTCTGAATACGTTAGTAGTTAGCATACGGTAGTTCAAAAGTTACATATAGGCATAGTTTCAAGTTAGGAATCTTCATGTTCCCATTTGTGTGGTTAATTGCTTAGGTGATGTCATAATTATTGTTACTGGTCATGTTATCATCATATATTTCTGTTTATACTCCTGGAAAATGAAATATTTCTTTCCATATTCTCTGCAAAATAAATAGATATTTGATAACATTGCAGACCAATGATATATTTCTGTTTACATTACAGGCAATTCATCATTCAACTACCCACTGGCTGTCATTCTCCTCCAGCTATAGAGAAAGTTTGGACGCTTTCTTAGTTCCTCTACTACACGAGTTTGCAGCAGACAACACAACTACAAGACAACTTTCAGTTTCATACTTGCATCATGAAAACAAGACAACTTCTGAGCAGGAACTGCCAAATCATCACGGATTTAGCGCCACTGCTAAGTCTACTCTGCAACATACACGGCATCTTCAAAGAGGACGAAGATCGGCGGATGTAAAGAAAGTTTCCGACGTCAGTTGGTCACCATCGTCCCCATCGTCACCCTCGTCATCGTCGTCCTCGCTGCCCTTGCCGCCCTCCCCACCCTCGTCGCCCTCGTCACCGTCAGGTTCTCTGAGTGAAGTTTTAAAGTTGCATTTGGGGCACGTCCACCTGACCTACGGAGCTTTGGAACACGTCATGCTGGGAGATGTGCTGGCTGGGGAGCATCTTCTGCTTGAACATATACAGGAGATACTTGAGGAGCTAGGAAGGCTTTCTGGTCACTTGAAGAAATGCCTCAGAACTTGTGGAGAAGTCCCGTTACAGAAGCCAATAAGAGAACTAATTAGGACTCAGTTTGAACAAGTTGGTTACGACGGAAGAATAGCACGGGGAGTTAGAACTCTCAGACACACCTTGAAAATGCTCATTTATTTCAAAGAAAGCTTGTTACACTTTCAGGAAGAGAGCAATAAAAAATTCTTCGATGAGATGTTTCTTGATATTATTTTATAACTATGCATCATCGCATTGATTTTGTTGTGTTGTTAGATGGATTAATTTTGTAGCTTAATTTTCTGTTCAGGCTGTTGATTTTACGTATATCACGTCACAGATCCTAAAGAGGTATTTTCCAGATAAAAATTGTTTATTTTAGAGGAAAATTATTGAAATTACAGAAGACATACCAACACACGTAAAAATGAGCGTAAACAAGTGTAATATTCATTTTTAGGAATTCATGATACTTTACAAGGTGAATAAATTTCATCCATTGTCATTTAGGAATGAATGTTACTCATTTCTGTCAAAATTATTCTATTTATATTATATATTTATATTTTTCTGTCAAAAAATATGTCTTACTCTACTTAAAATTATTTCATCCTACCATGCCCAACTAATCCGATGCTAATTAAGAGAAAATTTTCATGCAGAGAGGCTGAAACCAAAAGCTTGAACATTCATACTTTGAACTGTTAGAATAAAACAGAACAAGCCTTTCATATGAACAAAAGATTGAGCCTATAAGGGTTGGAAACACTACCTATAGTTACGATAAAACAGGGAAAATGCTTGGGGTTCTTATTAACACTCAAGGGTTTTCTATTCATGCTCGACAAAGAATTAAACTAGCGAGGTATAAATTAAGAAGTTTATACAGATTAAAAGATTTAAATAGTAACGATAAAAGAAGGTTATATAATGCCTATGTAAAATCAGTATTAACCTACCCTGCCATTCCACTCCACATAGCCCCAAAAACAACATTGCGCAGTATGCCATCAGTACAAAATGACGCCTCTCGATTTAGATTAGGAATTAGGAAAATAGATAAAGTACCGTCAAGGGATATCCAGCCACTGACTGGCATTACACCAATTAACATATTTCTACATAATCAATCAAAGAATATACGGGAAAAGTGAACAGATTTATCGACACACGGACAGAAAATATGATCGATTTAGGAGACAATCCAACCAGAAAACTATTCCCCTCTAGCAGATCAACAGCACACGGAACAGTTCCACTGGTCATAATATAAACACACTTGTCCTCCGTGCCGGATTCGGTCTTCTCTGCCGGGCCGGCCGGGGCGGAGGAAACCACACACACATCATAAACTACATATGAGGAACAATAAACTTTAGAGACAAAAGCTTGACAGCAAACTGAACAATGCATTACATAATTAACAGATACACTTCAGACTTAGCTGGAAGTGCCGGCTCTTCATTTTTCATTTTTTCTCTTTTCTCATCTTCTTCCTTTATCTTATTTCCACTTCTCGATCTGTTTTTTCCTACTATATTCTACCCCCTTCCGCTGTAAGGCTATCCAATCACCCGCAAGATTTACATGGAATGGAAAAAAATTGATGGCCGAATATTTTGCTGAAATAAACCAATATTTTCGACGATGATCATATTCTTCGAAAGTAATTGATTTTCTTCGGTTTAAAGAACTAAAACGAACGGATTTAATATTATTTGCGATTTAAATTAAAAGATTTCTCATTTACTTCACTGATCTCCTGGTCAGGTTCTAAAGGTATGAACACACACTTGCAAATTTTTTCATTAAACTTTTTTTTGGTGTTCATTTGGTAATAGTTCAATTGTGATGAGGTAATGAGGTTCAGTAGTGATTATGTAATGAGGTTCAGTTGCGATGAAATAATGGTACTCAGTTTAGATGACCCAATGGAGTTCAGTTGAATGTGGAAAAGATGTCTCACTTATTGACCGAGGAAAATACCATTTGATCCCTTGTATTGAATTGCAAATTTTACAACTAATGTGACTGATTTCGCAGTCGTATTTCAAGGTTTCATTCTTTATTTTCACTTAGATTTCCATTAAAAAATTAAATTTCGATCTCCATAAGAGATGAGTACCTAATGTACGTACAGAGTTTATTTTGGCATAACAAATGCATAATTTCCATGAGTCTCTCTGACGCAACGTTGCTGCCAGTTGTGTCTGTGCACATACACTAGCGCACGTGGCCTTCATTCTCAGATAACCAGAGCAATTTACACCCTTTTTGTCTCGATCCTTTGTGTCTGAGTACAACAATTTGCCCACAAGCACACTTGTCTCTCACCTATGCTGAAAGTTCTAAATTACAAGTCTCACCTGAAATTCTGCAATGAATCAAAAGAGTTAATTGTTTCCAACTCCCATTCATTTGGAACCGTGATAAGAGCAAAACTGTGTACGGCAATGAAAGAGGGTAATCGGGAGATTTAAATTCAATTATCCAGCTCAGAAATCGTCCGTTAGTGTGAGACTAAACTCGACTAAAAAACGACTGGCACAATCTTTGTGTTATGAAGCAAAAAAACTCCACTACGTGGAAAAAGAATGAGTACAAATGAGTTGAAATGAAGTTTATGATTAAGGCTGCGGCATCTGATGAGTTAGGTGAGTAGTTGAATATGTAGGCTCGTAGAAGTCAAATTATGCACCTCACTTTTATATATTTACATATCGAATTATGCTAAGTCACATACATATAAGATTATACGTGTGGATCTACACATACATCGGATGTGATATATTTATTTACACATCTGTCAATTAATAAAATGTTTACTGAGAAATATATTACTGTCATAGTACAAAATAATCGCCACCAGTGATAAAGCCACGGAAAAACTTTGAAATAATAATATCAACAAATGAAAGTCTGAAGAAAGAGGGATTTTTAACAGATTAATTTGAAGTTACTAATTAAAAGTAACTTGTATAAATATGATCGGATGGAATATAACTAAATTACATTACCATAACAATACAAACCCACATGAATAAAATCTTCTTGCCAAACATAGGAACCATTTTCTGCTTAGCTTGCTTCTACACGGTAATGAAGAGCTACTGAAGCAACTTCTTATTTGAAATTGATGTCTCCTAAGTAATTATTGCAGCGCTTTATATGTTAAATTCATCAGAAGCTCACGAGTCTGAAGCCGTGACGACCAGGATGCGTGAGACAGACACGAGATGTCGGGCCCCCGTGTTGCAGGCGATATCAATACAGCCACATGTGCAGATACAGATCACATGTTCTTCCATGCTAGAAATACTGCGATGTATGCTCGTACGTTTGCTTATCCTCTTCTATCTTCTTTTCCTTCTTATTTTCATCCATCTCCTTTTTCCTTCCTTTATTTTTTTTCTACTTCTTTGTACTAAACTTCTTTTTTTCCTTTTATTTGTTATGCTTTTATCCTATTTTGCTTTGTTTTTATTTTAACCTCGAATTTATGTCCATATTTCTAACGTACAGTTCTAAATTCCAGCTGGAACTTCTCAGTACGTCAGTGTCTGCGCAGCAATACAAGAAGCAACTGCGTCACACCACAAATTATTCATGGAATCAAAGTTATTACGCTTGAGTGTTTCATTTATTTTATAGGAAATACAACTGTTCAATTATTAAATCAAAGTTTTGACTTCGATCAACAAAACAACCTTCATCATCTAACGGAAGTATATTATCCATTCACAGGAAATACATTTTCTTGTATCTTTAAGAGCACATCATTCTGACTCTGATGCAAATTAACGAATGTTTTGGTAAATCAAGTTCGACAGAAATTAACATTGAAAAATGAAACTTCCGTAATCATAGCTTAAAATTTCCCTTGGGTTTTTGATGAACCTGCAGAAAAGACACGAGACATGGAATTGGATCCCAATTTATACATTTTTATCGTTTGCTTAGGATCTAAGAGTCGCACCAGAAAAGAATAAATTGGATTGAATAATATAGACATTTCAAGTTTCTCGCTTTTATCTCCCGTCCGGAATCCTGGTTTCAACATTTCACATTTACCAGAAGACTTAAAAACCAGATCATCTTCGAACTCATTATCATGGTCCGGTGTCAGGCTTGTCAGCGAACGCGGATGTGTGCAACAGTCCGGATATATAATTTAAATTAAAACTATTTTGTCATTAGAAATAACATAAGTATTATTATTGATGTTGGTTTTGCTATCATATCATTTGATTTGACAGTCTCTTTTTTTCTTCATCTCCTACTTTTTCTTCATCTTCTTTTTCTTGTACTTCTTCTGTTCTTTCCGCTTCCCTTTCTTCTTTTTTCTCAATACTATGATTTCAAAATTCATCATGATAGTATTGGTTAAAACAATTATTAATACAATTTATTAGCTTCAGTGATACTATTATTTTATCATCATAATTTTTGTTTTTATTATCGTAACAAGTAACATCAAAGCCCAGTGCATACCTACGTTCGACTAAAAATTAGATATATTAAATTATTAACAATTTATACTCATTGGCAGGAAAAGGATTATCAACTTACTGAACACATGTGCAACCGTGTAAAACACTTAAATATCAACACACCAGTCATTTAACGTAAGAGGAAGTCCGTATTAATGTAGCAAAAATGTTGTATTTTATGTTCGACATTACGGAGACTCCACATCAACACTAATTTTCAAGTTTGATTATTTTAATGCATAAAATAAAATTGATATGAGCTGTACCTCAGCAGTCAAGTCTAAACTTAAATCCCTCATTTACGTTAATTTGCGTATACCTACGTCGAATGTATCATAATTCACGGAACTCATTACCAATTCTACGGCAAAGTTTTGCTGGGTACGGACCCCTGCCTGATGACCTCGAGAAGCAAGTCTATCATTCGAAGGTCATTGCTAGGTCCAGGTGATAGTGAAGGTCATGCGTTGCTGGGTGATTGATGACCACCATAATAACCCAAGCAAGAAAATTGGAATGATCGGTCCAGTCTCACGGTATGCCACTCGATTTCAAGCGGCGTGGGAACAGCACGATGACAGGATACAGAATTCAGCGAAATTTCTGAACAACGCTGCTATGAGGACTAGAAAAATCTTCTTCATCAATAATTGCTAATGAAAATTAGGTTTGGATTTTTGTTACATTCGTTGATTAGTTTCTAGTCATCTTGTAGTCCATAAACGTGATGAAGAAAATTTTAAAAATACCTTATTGCATGATAGAAATTTTACGCTTCTCTGCTTTTCCGGAAAGATACAAGTTCACGGAAATCACATCTAAGAAATAAGCTACTAGAAAATGATTTCCTACGATGTTGTTCCTCAAAAATACTGGTCATTTTATATCATTTAAACAACTTACACGGGGAACAAATAGTGACTGGTCTGCTATCATTATTCGTACATAGTGGACAAATAGTAACTGCGTTACCATCATTATTCGTACATACAATAGTGGACAAACAGTAACTGGGTTACCATCATTATCAGTACAGGTGGGAGGGTTACGGGTTGGCTTTATGGTTACGTCAATATGAGGATTTTGTGTTAAGTTTAGCAAGTCCTGAGGTATGAACCCATATGTTTGAGTTAAAAAAACTCGAGGTAAATATGTACAGTAAATTTGTTTTTTTTACGTTTCTTTGGCCATGTAATGAATCAAAGAAAATGAGAGCGAAGGTGTTTATTAAAGGTGTACTTTGTAAAATGTAACCATCTCAGGATAATATTCCTACATTAATAATAATATTTTAAAGGAAACTAAACCCGAAGCTCTTAAAAGACTGTGAAGTGCAGAGACTGTGGAAGGAATCATGTTCGTTCATCTGGACGAGTGGACCTGCTTGTGCCAAAAGCGCCTCTCAAAACAAAGCACTGAAGACAAACAAGATTATGGGCAATATGAAACAAACGGTAAATATGTACATTGATGGAAGAGTTTACTAAACATTTCTATAGAAGCTGTTGTGAAAGGTTGTGGAATAATAAAATAATAAGCATAATACGAAAAGCAGGAACCAAAATGAAAAAATACGTCGTAGTCATAATTCACTGAAAACTGATATCATTGGCAATCTATTTCTTGAATCAATTTATTTTGAAAGAGTTTTCAAATTTTTATCTTGTAATCAAATTAATAATCCTTCAGCGTATGAAATCATTTAGCATTTTCAGTTATAAATTTGTACTCGGTGACTGGAGAATTAAACAACAGGAATTAGGAACATAGGGTCAAATAAGGGTCACATAAGGAGAAATTGAGTAGTCTTTTCTATGTGTTGAACCACTAATGATGTGCCTGTCGTATTATTTATGACTTATATTATATGAATATTCGCTCAACACAATACTTTTGTATATATTAGTTCTTAAGTATGTTGTAAACAGTGTATTGCTTTCAGTGTGTTGCATGCAGTGTGTTACAAGTCTGCAGTTCTGAAATGTTTTCAGTGTGTCTTGGAAAATTAAATAATATACTAGCTAAAATGATTCTAGTTAATAATGAGATAATGATAAAAACTTAATTATTGTGTTCATGGTCGTCCTGTACAAATAGAGATAACAAGTACGACAAAAACAGGATCAAGAGCTGCAACATGGATCACCGTGAGCGATGATCACACGTTCGAAGTGATTGCATTTGTAAACTGATCCTGCGTTTATAATAATATAATGCTTATGATAACCAAGTGTTAGAAACAATTTCATGTATTAAATAATCTCATGTGTGAAGTGATCTCTTGTTAAATAAAGTTTTCAAACAGCTTGCTTGTTAGCTCTAAATTTATCTGGCTGAAGCTGCCCTAACATTATTTTCATTTTAAATTGTGGAATTTGCAGTCGTGTATTTAATCTACGTTAATAAATTTGTGTTTGTCTATCATTATTCATGTAACAAAAGTTCTTAATTATTAGCTTAAGCACGTGCAAGTTTGCTCTGTATTTATACATATATTATACATATATTATATGTATATGTATTTATACATATATTGCTCTGTATAATATACAGTTTGCTCTGTATAATAAGTTTGTTTGTTGGAAGCTCAGGGTACGATATTAAACTGTGTTATGCCTCATATTTGGCTCGCTATTCATTCAATATAATAAAAATCACATAGGAAAGAAACAGTTGAAAGCCAAAAATAAAGCCCCAAAGATTTGTTGTAATTAAGGAAACAAAACTTGTCCTTGTGTTTCCTTAGCAGACAGATTCCTGAATAATTATGTTATCTCATTTTCAAGTACTCATTTTTACATAATGTGTTTGTACATTGTAAAGAATTATCATTTTCATTTTATAAACATTAAGTAAACGAAGTCAATATATTGATAATACGTGCAGCGAAATGAATATTGCAATGGGCCTAGAACTGTACTCATTTGTCATACATAGTACGCATGTACTATAAATGTATGTATATTATACCTGCTGCAACCTACCCACATGTAAGAAGAGCAATAAAACTAGTTGTACTTTGATTAATAGATCATCAGGATCATCATTATTCATCAATACCAGGTTGTAACACTTTATAATTTGTGTATCTAGGAAGCACGCTCATTTTGTCAAATACTTTAATCTGTGTTTGTGACATAGTATCTTCAATACTCAACATCATGAAGACTAAGGATGCACACAACATCAAACAGAATATTTACATTTTTCTGCCCAGTCAATTTCAGCGAGTTCTATTTTCTTCCCGGCACACTCGGTGCTAAACCCCTCCATTACTGCTTCTTATGGTGTTGTTCGTTCAACAAACACGTTTGATCCACTTCAATTATTTCCAGCCAAGATAACCAGCTGAGAAGCATCTCTTGTTGCTACACACGGAGAGCAGAGGAGTGTACATTTACATATAAGTATATATATTTACAGAACACGAGGATTTTGTCCTCACTCGTCAAGGACATCTAGTTTTTTATGAAGTGACTGTGTTGAAAGCAAGAGTAAGGAAGGATCAGTTAAGTAACTGGAGACCATAATTTGCAGCATCAAATCATGGCCGCACTCACCTGCTCAAAATATTTGGATTCACTACTATAATAATCATGGCTGCACTTACCTGCTCAAAATATTTGGATTCACTACTATAATAATCATGGCTGCACTTACCTGCTCAAAATATTTGGATTTACTGCTATGATAATTACAATTTACGACTGTTGCAAAATATTTTTTATTAAACACTCAGTATTCAGTTGAATGACACTGCTAAACCATCCCTCATAGAATCTTCATACTTTTAGATTCCTGTGCTCTGTCATGCATGATATGCATTAACTGCGTCAAAAGAAAAGAAAGTAGCGAAAATTTTCCAGAATTTGCAAAAATATTTCAGCAAAAACATACTATCATAGTTAGAACATTCGATGCCTTCATTTAGTAGGCAAGCGAATTCAAACAAGTCTCATGACTCACCTTGAATAGATATGCACTATTAACTGTGAAAATATACATATAATGTAACTGAAACTGTCGATGTAGCTTGCACATGAGGGAATGAAGCTGCATAATTCTCCCATGCAGCAGCCTAGAACTGCCCATAAAATCTGCTTCACCAAATCTCCTAAATCCCTCGAACGATTTTGGATATTGTTGTTCTTGTGATAATGGCCTCTCTTTGTATTTATTTCCTTCTCAATTTCCAGTTTAGTTGTGTTAAGTGACCCTAAATTCAGAAAATGGTGTTCTGGCAATTCTTTCATGTGTGATGTGTGATTTTTATGTGTGATGCGTGATTTTTATGTGTGATGCGTGATTTTTCATGTATGATGTGTGATTTTCATGTGTGATGTGTGATTTTCATGTGTGATGCCTGATTTTTCATGTGTGATGTGTGATTTTTATGTGTGATGCGTGAGTTTTTCTGTTTGACGTGTGATATTTCTGTCCGCCATGTTGTCTGATGACAGCACAAAAAATAAACAAGAAGAGAAGCAAAATGTAATAACAAAGTAGGCCCACAAACGAAGAGTTCAGGAGCCCTCATGATGATGAAACTGTAACTGATAAAATATTAACAAAATACACAAGCCGGTATTATCTGAATAAGGCAAACAACCCAAACTTTCTTTCTAATGAAAGGCTACAGCAAAAAAAAAATAACAGGAGCATTTAATGTAACTAGTCACTTTGATGCGTAAACTTTAGCAAACTTGCACAGCTTTACATTATGATCGTAGTGCAGGTATGAGGTGGACTTGTTTCTAAAAGTATGATATCGAAATATTGAATGTTGATTTAAAAATCTAATTTAACTATAAGCCAAGTTTTTATGTCATTTTCCAAAGAATTTAAAGAAATACACGACAATGTACAGTCGATACTGAGTAGCGAAGCATAAAGTGGACAGAACTGGTGCAACTTCATCTTCAGTGGGCACAAACATTCTGAACTTTCCTGAACTTATTTAAATTCGCCTGAACTTTCCTGAACTTATTTAAATCCTCCTGAAATTTCCTGAACTTATTTAAATTCTCCTGAACTTTCCTGAACCTGAATCCTGCTGAACACTCCTGAATGAACTTGAACCTTTTAACCCATGAACCCTATTCTTGCTATCATGACTGCCTATCGTCTGAACTGTCAAAGGGCACAACGAGTATCAACAGAAATTAATACAGGTGTAAATAATGCCTGTAATTATTTTAATGAGACCTTGTAAGAGTTTTTAAATGTATAATAACTTTAAACTTTGCTTTTTTCATTTTATAATTCATAAAAAAGATCTGTGCTTTCAAACAGTCGTTTGCATTTAAAGAGCGCCTTAACAAGGCGTTATTTTGTCACGTACAGTTGTCAAGGCGTTATTTTGTCATGTACAGTTGTCAGGGCGTTATTTTGTCATGTACAGTTGTCAAGGCGTTATTTTATCATGCACAGTTGTCAAGGCGTTATTTTGTCATGTACAGTTGTCAAGGCGTTATTTTGTCATGTACAGTTGTCAAGGCGTTATTTTGTCATGCACAGTTGTCAAGGCGTTATTTTGTCATGTACAGTTGTCAAGGCGTTATTTTGTCATGTACAGTTGTCAAGGCGTTATTTTGTCATGTACAGTTGTCAAGGCGTTATTTTGCTTGTGAAGTTTCTTTCCAAAGCGTAGGAGGTGTACATTTTCATAATCTCAATGTTTTTAATGGCTAAAATTATCGTATGTATGAGTTACTCCAAAGAATTTACAATAAGTTTAATACATTAAACTGAGAAGTCGATTTTTAAGCATATTAAATCAGTATTACTAGGCAGTAAGCTTGTATCAATAATTGGTTTGAAATTGGCCAAAAAAAACTCATGTGTTAGAATGTTCTAAGTAATAGCACTGAAATTTAATTGTTTTCATCTTAATTTCAACGTGATAACAATGTAAGTACGACATTCGTGAACACTATACATGAACCATTCTTTCACTGTATCTCTATTGTAAAAGCTGCAATCAAACCAATTATCCACCACCGAAATTGTGTTAAAACTGTTCTCCGTGTCGAAGCCTCTGTTCCCTGTCCAAGTTAATTAAATTAAATCTAAAAAAGTTTCGGTACTTGACAAACTCATCGCAAGACTCGCAGTCTCTAGTATCACGTGACCTGACCTTGCAGTCATCGTCTCTTGCCAAAAACGGTTTCTTACTAATGATAGTAACTAGACAAATTTAGATGGGTCTCTGTTACAGTTTTGTCTTTCAAATGTTATTACCTTGACTATACAACATGCTTGTTGATGATGGTGCTAACTTTTTGGACGCAGACTCAGATTCTGCTTCAAGGTTTACCCACACTGCTTGCCAAATATCCTGAGCATTCCTGATGCCAAGACACAGTTCTGTATGTACATATGTATTCAGGTCACAACGTTCCCAAACTTGTTTCAGGTCACACATCTCGCCAAGCTTGGTGACCAGCCTGGATACGGTGGCCACAGTTTTTGGCACAAAGTCGGTTCCGGTGTAGCCTCATTAAGGACTTAGGAAGGTAGCGATCTCACGTTCTTGTAATCAGCGAAGTTGGACGCATGTTACTCGTAGCAACTGATGGTAAAGACCAGTAATGAACCTGCTTGAGTGAAATCGAGTAGACTCCTAATACGGAAAAAAATCAAAGGACTTGCACCCGCTGCAGCAAATTGTTTGAGCAGTTTTCTCTTACCAACCACAATGAACACAGAAAAATCATTTTCATTGTTGGTATGTTCTATTCATGTTTTTTAACAAAAAATTGATGTAATGCAGAAGACGTATTTTTGAATGTGTAACTAATGATAAAATTACACGGTTAAAAATGGGTTTTAATCTGTTCGTGATAAAGAATTGCTAATGTTATTTTAAAATGCCTCGTATATACAAAGTATTTTAAACCTAAAAACATATAGTAGTCAAACCTCTCGTTCTCGTTTCTACGTGTAGGTGGGTGACGGAAAATGATGTCGCCTCAATCAACTGTGCTCTGAATAAGCACTAGTTTGCCTTTCTGTTGCTTTCATTTTTATAATTATAAGATCAGAAACTTTTCTATTCCGGTATTAGTACCTGGACCTTTTAACTTTAGAAAAAGAACAGTGATTAATAATTCTCTGTAATTATTTCTTTCTTTCTTGAATACACGATCAAAAAGAATTGCTAACTACAGAAAAGCTCAGTTGGATCTATTCGTATCAACTGATCAATTTTGTGGTCACAATATCTTCTCCGTACAATAATTTGCGAGAAACGTCGTAGCAATGCTACGGAATCTAGGGATTTTTGCCGGCAATTGCTTGAACTGCTGCAATAAATCCTTTATTCGCAGAACTCCAGGCCTAACTTTGGCAGCGATGTCTCGCCAATGTCCCTTTCGTCCAACTTGCGCCACGATAATGGTCAGTTCCCAGCGTAATTTGCAGTCTAAACGCATTCCTCGACCTAAATAAGTGATGGTGCAGCGCTCTAAGACTCGAGCGCGCACGGTTTGTGTGCGAGAGCAATACAAAGTTATTGGGCTTGTTAGACTCGAAGGTGTGGACTAACTTACTGTACAATAGTTGAAGTGAGTGTAGCTGTTGGATTCATCGCTGAATTTGACGAAAATGTTCGTTCTTTTATGTATAGTTTCAATCCCTACTTTTGATTCAAATCTTTTGTTTTTCTTGGAAAGTGAAATTTTCAAGTTGACCAGGTGAAACACAGAAATTTTGCCTTAAAAATTGTAATAGAATAGGATATTGCAAAATGAAGAAGGCGTTTGGTCCATTTTTGGGCTATCACCCAAATCCCATATTTTCTAAAATGATACCTGACTTCTTGTCATACTTTATAAAAATGTGAGCTTTCTAATTCTACATTGGTCAAGATGATTTTTAAATGTGTTCACGGTACCCGTACACTCAGATACCAATATTCGAGTAGTGATTAGATGAAGTTGGTGAAAAAAATGTATCGTTATTAGTGCAACCATAAGGACATAATGAACTGGGTTTGGTAAATATTATCCGTACCATAAGTACCATGAACTGGGTTGGCTAAATCTGATGCAGCTGAAAGAAAACCTGATGAAGAGAAATGCCTTCAAAACATTTTCTCCTAGGATTGAATGGAAGAGCATCAAATTTAAGAGTGTGGAGATGTTAAAAGGTAATTTGCATGCCACTGCTTCTAAATCGCACATCTATTGTAGTCTGTTTATCCTGCGCATTTTTAAAGGCAGAAAACCTTTAGAGTTTCACAAGTTGTCCAAAAATGGCATTGAGTAGAAGTTATGGGATAAAAGTAGACGTAACTTTCAGAAGATACATTTTTATGCACTGAGAAACTTTAGAAGTTTTGTCAGATACTCCAAGTTGAGGGCAAAGTTAGGCTGTAATGCGAGCGGTGTGGAGAACTTTGAGGAAAAAATTCAAGAAATTTTCGATTGTCGCTCCATCAGAAGATAATAAAGAAAGTTTATCCCAAAATAACGAGTCTGATGCAGAAAATTGCTCATGTCAAGTTACACTAAAAAATAACTAAACAGACAAGCTGGTCGAAAAAAGGACATTTGTGCTCTGTAACCCGCGTATTTTTTTAAATATATACGTTAATGCTTCGAGGAAGCAGTGATGCATGTGACAAAATGAATGAATGATACACCGTTCATGCTTTGGTATTCACTTTAACATCGGTTGAATTGTAGCTTCATTGGTAATATACATATATATATATATATATTATATTCCTGGTTCATAATCTATCATCAACACTATAGAATAAAACACCAGGTCTCTCCTTTAATAAATAAATCTATATATTGTTTGTGTGAAATTTCTACTGTGTTATTACACTGGAAATCTCATTGAACACATTCAATTTGTGAAGAATTTATGCATCATTATTGTTCAACCATGTATGTTGGATTCGCAGATTTCATCATATATGTTTCATTACTGCGATGATGAAGGCTTCATCAAACAGTACTGTGAGACCCGAATCTAAAACAGATAAAAATATATTTAGCACGATAAAATTTTAGATTAATGTTCCTTTGTAATTTGGATGCCATCATTCATCTTCATAAATAAGTTCTTCCTTCAATGCAGTTGCCATTCGATTGAATTTTATGGTACGCTGGCATCACAATACAGTCGGGATAAAGTAACTTGAAGAATAAGTTACTCCTGCCTTCCATTAATATAAAAATTTATCCATCAACACTATATAATAAAACACCAGGTGTCTCATTAAAGAAATAAATTTATGTATTTTTGTGAGTAATTTCTCCTATGTTATTACAATAGAAATCTCCCTTAAATACTGGTAGTTAAATCCATAGACTTCTTGGTATAAAGATTTTTAACCGCTGGAGTTAAATCCGTAGACTTTCTGATTCGGTCTGAGAATTTGTTGCTTTAAGTTCTTCCTTCAAATGCATGATATTAAAACCCGTTATTCTTAACGGGCATACACACTAGTTTTCAATAAAGAAGTATCCTCTTAATAATATCGTCATCAGTTTTAAAAAGTTGCTTGATGGGTAGCATTTTGACCCATTTTACGTTAAAATCTACCATGCAATGAACAACACACAATAAAACTTCCCATGAGAAATCAGTAAACTTTCTATTTTGAGCAATGTGTAAAGAATTAACAATTACAACAAATTAGCACTTGAATAATGCAATGAAATTAATTTCAAATTACTGTAACAACAATATCAATGATATTCATTACTTCAACTCGAAGAAACTGTCAACATGGCCGAATATAAGCATTAAAATGGGTAACGGCAACTGCTACGTTTTGCATGATCTGTAAGAGCAAGCCTCAGTTGGTGCGTTCACGCACCGCTGATCCGAGGCATTAGTGGATTATTGCAAGACAAGTGGACACGGCCGGGGAAACTACAAATACCTGCACGATCAGATTGTTCAGGAATGCTTTGGTCTTGGAATTGAATTCCCAAACACTAGGTGAGGGGATCCTTGCCCGTCTGGGCTGCAGTCCTAACGGCTGGCGGCGATTAGTCTTAATACTGGGTCTTGTCCCTAACAAAACTGAGCGATTTCACGGTAGCATCGCGGAGGAAATAGTAATTTTATGGCAGCATTGGAAAAGGGAAGAGCTGTTTTATAGTATGATCGATAGGAGGAAAACAGTTTCATGGTAGCGTCGAAAAAGAAAGGGTCATTGTACGGTATCATCGAAAAGGGAAGGACGGCTTTGAGTAGTTTCATGGTATCATCGATAAGAGAAGAGCAATTTCATGGTAGCATAGACAGGGAGAGAGCCATTACATGGTAGCATAGAAAAATAGAAAACAGTTTTATGGTATCATTGATAGGGGGAGAGCAATTTCATGGTCGCGTCTAAAAGAAAAGAGTGGTTTTGTGGTACATACCATATACCATCGAAAAGGGAAGGACAGCTTTTGGTAGGTTGATGGTAGTATCAATAAGAGAAAGCAGTTTCATGGTAACACTGAAAAAAAGAAGGGCATTTTTGGGCAGTTTATGATATCATCAAGAGAAGGAGGGCAGTTTTAAGGCAGCACCAAAGGGCTAGTACCAATTCAGTGCAGCTTATGGCAGTTTTATGGTAGCGTTGACGAGGGTAGGGTAGAATAGGGTAGTTTTATGGTAGCGTTGACAAAGGTAGGGTAGTGTAGGGCAGTTTTATGGTAGCACCGCTTATGTGAGTCCATCACATCCACGATATCGACATCATCACTGCAGTAGTTTACCAACTCTTCACTGAACCATTTCATCAGTTTGCTACTGAACTCGTTCATCGCTTTTTGACTTCACCATTACATGGTCTTATGACCAATTCTATGTGGCGGTACGTGTTTCTTCACACAATTAATTAATGCTTTGGGTGCATATAATGACATGTCTCATTTATTTATTAGTGATTGATTTAATGCATATAAAAGGTAAAAGTTTATCTGCCTACTGTCAATTGCATGATGATTGATTGTTGATGAGTTCTTTTCTCTCTCATCATTTACGTTATCCTGGTTCAATACATGGGTCTTCTGCATGGTGTTCTACTACCATATTTCAATTAATACTTGTAATTACCACAATTAATTAAATGCAATAACATACACATGTAACCGCACTAGAGGGACTCTAATCCTCTGAATACATGATATGTTAAAAGATATTCCCAGTACTTCTTTTCAATGGCAAGATGAGGGTAATGATACACTCAGAAAATTTAATACATGGTATTCTAAAATTCACGAAATGGGAGCTGTGAGCCATCTACCACATTTTGGCATATGAACTGCACATGATATCCTATTTGAATAGTGGACCATTACAGATCAATCACATACCTGATAGCTGAGTAATTAAATGATCACACGGAGCAATTAAGTTAAATTAATGGCGTTCAAATCAAATTACAAAGTTTACCCTACCGCTACTCTCGATCACATAGACAATAATAATATTAACTTGCCCTTATGCTGGAGATTCGCTGTTGATAATGGGTTACAATGCTAACACTCGCGATATAACACCTTAAAGAAGCCGCTAATTTTCCCTCTTATCACGGTGCCCCCCTTATTTCCCATATGCCCTAGGAGCCTAGAATTAGATGTGTGTTCCCAACACCCTACATCGTCGATGAGATCTAGTTCGCAAGTCCCCCTATCTCTCGCTTCATGGCCTTCTTATATGTACAAGCTTACCCTTTTTTTTGTTATTCATTTCTACTTTCTGTCGCAGCGTCTCAATCTCCCTACCTCAACCGCTCTGTTGTGCCTATCAGTCAAAGTCTTGTGGAGCTCAGCATATTTCTCGAGCTTTGCTGACCGACCGTTAAGCGTTTGCTCACGCAGCTGTACCGACTGCGTCCTGTAGTCCCACACATCTAACGTAGCTGTCGATACATACATTTTACACATCGCCCCGATACATGAAAACCTATGCTTTACACATCCCCTCGATACATGAAACCTTATGCATATATCATGAATCTCATGACACTATTTAAATACTTGTGTGTGTTTTTGTATCCGATACTCCTCGTTCACCCTCAGCGAAACCTCATCTACCTTCAGTGAGATCTCATCTACCCTCAGTGAGACCTCATCTACCCTCAGTTAGACCTCATCTACCATCAGTGAGACCTCATCTACCCTCAGTGAGACCTCATCTACTCTCAGTGAGACCTCATCTACTCTCAGTGAGACCTCATCTACCCTCAGTGAGACCTCATCTACCCTCAGTGAGACCTCATCTACCCTCAGTGAGACCTCATCTACCCTCAGTGAGACCTCATCTACCCTCATTTAGACCTCATCTACTCTCAGTGAGACCTCATCTACCCTCAGTGAGGAGTCGTATACCCTCAACGATCTCTCGTCTACCCCAAGCAAAGCCTTGTCTACTGTCAGTGAGGCTTCGTCAGTACGTAGTGAAACGAGACGTAGTTAATAACAAAACTAATTCACTAGCAAGTACTGAGCGCTATTCCAGTGTCTCAGAACCAGTCTTTCAGTATTATACCTAAAAGTTTGTTAGAATAGCATTAGCTGGAATGCATTCATCAGAGCCCGTATTTCAGTAATATGTGCACACATAGTACACGGGTCTGGCAGAGAGCACGGTCCCAAGGTGCTGGGTGATGATCAGGTGCGTGTCTGAGGCTGTCAGGTAACTAAATGGAAGGCGTATCAAAGTGATCTGAAACAAGATTTGAAACCCAGCAAGGCTCATCCAAGCAAGGGTGACATTCTCTGACCTCCTTCTGTGAAATCGAGGACGTGGGGCACAACAAAATCATTTATTCATACCATGCAAATTCCTCGCACACACTCGCACTGACTGACCGGCTCGGCTGGAGGAGGCTGTTGAATTTTGCGCATCCAGTTGGCCGGGATTTTCTTGTTCAACCAACACCATGCATGTAGACGCATCAAGTACTCACCTGGCTACACCATGCATGTGGATGCATAAGGTGTACTTACCTCGCTTGATATTAAAACTAAATGGTCTCTAAATGTCCAGGTACTAAATGTTATTAAAGCAAAATATAAAATTCATTTTCAGTTATCTTGATACATGAAATACGCACCGTTGAATTTTAAAACGCTTTGTCTTTAAGATAGTTAAATAATACAAATACATAAATATACAATATATAAATAATAAATAATACAATAATACAAATACAGCCACCGTAGTCGAGTGGTCTGCGGCCCGTTTTCTGTATCGGGTTTCTGCTTGTGCAGAAAGACTGCGTGCGGGTTCGAAACCCGGCAATGAATACGAGCTGTTTCTCGTTTCACGCCGTGAGCTCGCACTTATCGGTAAGCCCTCAACTCCCCGCCCATGGACACATCCCAGGATCGTCGCATGGAGCTCACCATCACCCTTACTCTAAGAATGTTAACCTTAAGAATTTGAAAAACAAATGTACCTACTAAATGTCTATGTACTGTGTACTTGATTGGAAATAAAGATTGTTTGTTTGGTTGATAATACTGCAATCTGTAGTTGTCTTCTCACTGGAACTAGTAATTAAAACTACGCCATACAAGCAGGAATAATGCCATCGTAACAGTGTGACAGATGCAGGCATGAGTTCTATTTTATCCCATTGCCTTCTTTTGTTCCCATGGACTCTCTTTTGCTTCCATGAACTATTTTTGTTCTCACTAATTCTCTTTTGTTTCCAATGATTCTTATTTCTTCCCAAGAACCCTTTTTATTCTCATTACGTTATATAAAATAGCAACTGTCCTAACAACTGGTACTGCGTTTACTCGTTCCCTTGTGTGTTCATGAAGTCATTAGAGAAAATTTAAAGCGTTATAAAATATAGCTGAATTTATTAACTCACACTAAATATCATAGAGAATATTTCCCATTGTACATCTGTAGTGCACACAATCTCATTTAGATAATCATCGAATCTCATTAATTTCAGGGCAGCCAATTTTAACACATAACAATTTGAAGATAATAATTCAATGAGTTAGCTTGTAGCGCACGGCATCACACGCTTCAACAAAGCAAAAAAAAACAGAAGATCTGGGAATTAAGATCCCTGCAGACGCTTAGGATGCGTGCGTTTAATTTTAAACAGTTTGTAATGAATTAGAATTAGTTTAGAGAAGTCTTCAAAGCATAAAGATTGTCATGTCATTTACGCTGTTGACAATAATCTTACGACAATCGCAAAATGTCGTAAGAAAACTTGTGACGCGATCTTCTTCACCTCTAGCGTGAGTTAAAGTGCTTGGTGCACCAAAGTAAACGAATTTTGGCACGTTAGGATATAAGTAATGTATTATTATTATTGTTGTTGTTGTCATTAATGTTTTTAATGAGATTTATATTGTATAACGGAGTGTATGTCATGATAACATCGTATCTTCTGCTACCTCAATTTAATTTACATTGTTTTATTTCATCTCAAAATGCATTAATAAGAAACGTTTAGTGAGAATAATTTAATAGTTGAGAATATTCATGGTTAGAGAATACCAGGCCCTGGAGAATATTTACCGAGCAATAAATATCGTATCGCTACGATCTGGCACCTGACCAGCTGGTTGAAATACTTAATAATTATGGACAGAACTCGGTCTCGGGGGCGTAAAACTAATAACTTTGCCTTAATTGATATAAAAATGTAATTATTTTGAAGTCGAATAAGCTTTTTTTTAATAGGAAAATGAAAGAGGCTTGTTCACAACAACATTTTTCTACCGTATTACTGACATGTTGTGCCTTATTAGTGACATGTTTGTGTCGTATTACTGACATGTTTGTGCCTTATTAGTGACATGTTTCCGCTGTATTACTGACGTGTTTGTACTCTGTTATTAATATCTTTGAGTCATTTTACTGATGAAACAAGAAATAAAAGAACAGTTCCAAAAACATGAATTTGAGCACGATCAGGTTGGAGTTGTTTGATTTTAAAGAACGCTGATGTCTTCCTATAAACGGTCCAACCTCCACTGTGATGGCAGCTCTTCAACACTTGTCACAGCAGGGGTTCTGACGAGTATTATTGCAGCTCTTCAACGCTTGTCACAGCAGGGGTTCTGGCGAGTATTATTGCAGCTCTTCAACACTTGTCACAGCAGGGGTTCTGACGAGTATTATTGCAGCTCTTCAACGCTTGTCACAGCAGGGGTTCTGACGAGTATTATTGCAGCTCTTCAACGCTTGTCACAGCAGGGGTTCTGACGAGTATTCCCTCACAGCCGCACGAAACTTTGACCTCGAACTTTCTGATGCATAAATGCACATGAACACACACGATGTTTTCTAAAGAAAATGACTAGTCGGTTTAATTTCATGAATAAAAAAAATACGAGCTCTTTTCTATTCTCATTATCTAGAACTTTCAAATTTTCTACGGGAGCAATATTTCAATAATAAAGGTTCGAAGCTTCTACGAACGTGTTTGATTACGCTCATTTTTTTTAGCGGATGAAGGTTAAATTTGAAGGTGTTCTCTGCCACGACGCTTCCATTTCTTGTGGGACAGTCATCAGCTGTGGGAAACTGAGAATTTTTTTTGCACTGGCGTCAAACTTCGCAGTGGAGGAGGCGGTGAGAGGAGGAGGCGGTGAGAGGAGGAGGCGGTGAGAGGAGGAGGCGGTGAGAGGAGGAGGCGGAGGAGAGTGGTGGTGGAGGGAGTCAGTTGGATGTACCACAGTTTGTGCCTCCCCTTCTTCCATCAACAGTTTAATTGCATCCAGGACAATTAAACTGGCAATTGTACTCGGTGGCGGTGGCGCAGTTGTTGGCTGCAAGGAAAGAGGCTCGTGAATTATTTCTGCAAGCGACACAGGATTTCATGTCCCTGATGTTGAGCTCTCTAGTCATCATTCTCATAAAATTCTCATGAAGTTATAGTGTTCTGAAGCCCTGGAGCGTCTGGTAGAATTTCTGTAATTATATTTCTGAATGATTTATATGTATGACAAAATACAGGCACTGTCAACACGGTGTGTGAGGCTGCCGGCAAACGTTTGCTAACTTTTATAGAAATTAAAAGTAATTCGTAGAACTGCAGCGAGAAAAACAATAATTGGTGTGAGAAATCATGAATAACTTTGATCTACTTTCTTCCAATTGTCTCTTTGATCTCTTAGATCTTTGATCAAAATGTCATTCAACATGTCCTGAAATTAAAGCAAAACACGTACTTTAGACTGGGGCTTATTAGGACATCAGACTATTGTACCCACACGTATTTAGGCTACATTATACCCATACTATTATACCCACACGTATTTAGGCCACATTATACCCATACTATTATACCCACACGTATTTAGGCTACATTATACCTATACTATTATACCCACACGTATTTAGGCCACGTTATACCCATATGTATTTAGGCTACATTATACCCTCACTATCATACACACACGTGCAAACATACTCGTATTTAAGCATAAACGAATACACATACGTAGATAAAGTAAGTTGTTTGAGTAATTGATTGAGGGTGGTTTTTAGAGAGTGATTATTTCAGTGTAGGGCCTAATTGTTTGAGGATAGTTGTTGGAGAAAATTGTTAGAGCGTAGTAGTGTTGGAGTAGTTGTTTGAGGATAACAGGCGATTTCCTGTTATTCTCTAACTCAACTGCCATAAAATCCCATTAATGCGGTTTCCTTTATTTGAAAAATCTATTACCTCACTGCCATCTGAATTCATTGAAATTTTCAATGCAATGCATATTTTAGTTAGTTTTAACAACGAAGAACATCTACCGATGTACTGATGTACTTTAGAATCAATCGAAAAAGGTAGAGGCTTAGGCTTGTTATATTGGACTGATCTCCACTGCCAGTCGAGTGCATTACGAACAAAACTCGCAGATCTTTGAGATCTAGCGAGGATTTGACTTGGAAATGTAGACTGGTTTGAATTGTGCAAATTTGTAAAGAGTTTGGTTTTGAAGAGAGCTGGATGTTCCTGAACTCGTGTCTGAACTTTGCTATCATTCATTTGACCGAAATTTTTTGTGTTACTTTTCTTCAACAGAGAGACATTGTTCTTTATTAAATACTCGGTACTTTAGATTACTGAATTGTAATACACTTTAATTCAATAAAAATTCACGTTTAAATTTAGGTGATGACGGTTAAGAAAATTATTTAAAAGGTCCTGCGGGCGTTCACCTGAACTTATTCAAAATGTTTCACATTTATGTGAGTAGAAGTTAATCTCTTGATTTTTTATTTAACTGCAGTTTGCAAAGTAACTAACTACAAACACAAAACATTCAAATTATGTTTTGGAAGCTCCCGAGTAAAGACAGTATTCAAAACTTTGAATTCTCTGTTGTTCAAGAAATCTAAAATTTGGTTGCAATTTGCCGTATATTTATTCAACATTCGTTGTGAACACAACTTAGGATTATTCTGTTCGAGAAATTCTCATTTTTCTCACGACAATTCGCTTGAAAATTTGCTAATTCTTTGCTCGGAGGATTATTTCATCCCCTTTTAACTTTTGTAAAAACTGTATAAATTTATTCGAGGCACGTCGCAGAAAAATAGACTCATTTCTCTAGCGAATTATACAACTCTCATTGAACATTTTCTTTATGACGTTTTGCACACGCCAAAGTCGTCACAGAAAATTGAGTGCTGCCCAGGGTTCTTGAATTTACAAGGGAAATTCAGACGTCGCTGTCCCTCACTTGGCAGTAATTTGAAAGCAAACAGTCGCTACTGATGACAGTTACTAGGTCTCGTGCTTCCCGTCCCTGTATTTGTCTTGGAATACGAGCACTTTCTAAATTATTTAACTTGATTCCACGGCCTGATGATATTCTGCTTTAAGGTAGGTTTGATACTCCGAATTTTTAAAGTCGATATTTGGTTGTTTCTTTATTTTTGAAGGTCGTTCAGCGTGTTTAGAAAATTACAGGGATGAAATTAACGTCACAAAGTTGTCATTTTTTGTGCAGTAACACAAGAGTATCAGTGAATGCATTTGAGTAGTTATGTAGTTATTCTGTTGTGTTGTTATGATGTTGTTGAACATCACAAACTAAAAAAGAACACGCTAGGAAAACATAATCTTCAATATAAACTAGGAAATATCACAAACTAGAAAACAAACTAGAAAGGAACACAACCCTGAATAGGAATTAGAAAATAGCACTAACTGGAACACAAATTAGAAAACAACACACAGAGATTAGGAAGTTTTAGCATTTTGTGTCGCCAGTTGATCACACAAATCATAGCTCGCCCCTGCATCATAACTAAAAAACAGTCCTAGAGAAAAGAGCTTCTCAGAACTATCCAGCTGCCTCCTGCATTTCTACTTCTTACAAATTATAGATGCATTCAGGATATCAATCGTCCTACTTTACTCATGTACACAACAAGGTTGGGTTCTTGCATTTTATACTGGTCTGCAATATCTTTTCGCTCGGAAAAATACGCTTATACTACTTCTGAAGTCCACAGCAAGATAAAAAATGTGTTTTTTCATTTTCTGCAGCGTCATTTCATATCAAAAGCTGTATTTAAAATAGTAGAGGCGTTCGAAAGCTTCATGCGATGTGCTGTAGAAAAAATATGTCAGGTCTTTAAAATGAACTTATAATATATTCCTTAGAAATATAATGTAATTTATTTATTTCCTAACATTTTCATTTGGAAATTATATTAGGAATTATTTTTATTGTTAATTTCTTCAGTAGTATATCGACAAAATCTTAAACAAAAAATTTCAAAGTTACACGCACATGTTAAGAAGTTTGTAACGGAAAATAACTTCCGAACTATCGAGAATGTCTGCAAACACTACATTCAGTTATAGACCCGCAACATGCACGCGCAGTGCATGCACTAAACATGACGTATAAGGAAACTCTATGTACCGTCTGCAAACACTATATTCAGTTATAGGCTCGTAATAGTGCGTACACACAGATCAAGATCAAACACAACACAGAATAAAATCCTATACTTCATCATTCACAGAACAAAAACGCTCGATGATTAGGCGCTGCAGCTAACAATAGACACACCAAGACGTATGAGATGTGGTCCCTTCATGAGAAAAATATCAGAGATTTAAAATTGCTGATCAAAATTAATTACAAGTGTAACCTATACGTATTGCTGTTAGTGTCAGTATTAGGCAACATTCCAGGGCAATATACTATCAAGTATTAATAAACGGGCAAAAATGTTATACATAAAAGAATTTATTTAATCAGTACCTGAAAACCTGTAAAAAAACATCCCGGCCTGCTGAGTTCCAGTGGACTTGCTGGTACGCGTGAGAAGTCTATATCAATGTTGGTATAAGTACAAAAATATTTAGTGCATTAATTCATCCAATTGTATTGTACTGCGTTGCGCGTATTGGTAAAAAAGTGGTACTTATTGTATGATTGCAATGTAGGGGAAGGTTTTGCGCAGCCATCAAAATGTATAAGAAACCTCTATGAGCAAATGAGAACCAGATTCAGTTGAGTTGTATAATAAGGAACGAAAATAAGTAATACATTCTGACTAAGTTGCAGCATGTTCGTATAATTCTTCAATATAAGTCAATTGATGCGCGAACTCGCCTTTGTTAATTAAAGGAGTTCTAAAAGTCGATATTTTATTTGCCAATTATTTCTACATGAACCCTAAAAGAGACTGTTATGGAACAGGGGGATGATATGAGAATAGAACTCTGTAAATGTGGGGCATTTTTTCCTAGTGCACCTTTAGCTGAATTTAATTGACACTACACGCGTGTTCAGTCTTTTATTTATGACTGTATTTACTCTATATAGAATTTAGCACGCAAATACTTTGATTTTTAAGAAAGAAATAATCAGATGAAAAATTACATGACTTAGCAGACTTGCAATGAAGAAGGGGCGCTGGAATTCGATTAGACGCATCATCTGTGCTGCAAACGGTAGAATTATTAAGTAAAGTGTGATAAAAAGTATTTTCAGTGGTCGCAGCTTAAGTAATATATTTTTAAGAGTGTAAACCAAAAGCAATTTTGGCCACAAATCAAAGTTAAGTTAAAACCAAGTTGAAACGATCGCCAATGACTGTATTCACGTAAAATTTTAGTTTAGAAAAATAAGAATACTCTATTTTTGCCTTTGCAGTTGCCATGACAACCATTGATAGCACTCCCACCAACTCAATATCATTGGCTGTCAAAATTCTCTTCCATCGCATGCCATTCGACGCTGGAAAGCAAAATACGAGCAAATCGACCCCGCATGAGTCCTGGAGACAGCGTCATTCCGGAGATTGAGACACTTCCGCAGTGACGGAAACTTTGAAGACGTTGTGCATGCAGCCTGGACCTGAAGACCTGTGTGTTAGGTCACTCCAGAGCGCCCTGACGTTGCAATGGGAATGCTGTTCCTATTCGGAATCAGCTAAGTGATCATTTTTACTGACATAGTTATTCTGAACAGGAGTAGAGGATGCAAGTGGTAGGGGAATGGTTTGGTAAACTAATGGTAGTTATAGAGTTAGTGATTGCTTTACTGAGACTAGCATCAGTTTTTTATCTTACAATATAACTCGCAGTTGTATATTGTGCCGGTTATCGTGATCTCAACGTTTAAGAAGATACTATTTAAGATCAAAATTAACTTCATCAATTATTTACAAATGACCTCTAGCGCATTGTTTTTGACCACCATTAACGATAATCACTTTCTTTTACTGAACAAGATATTGCTGAATAAATATCTAAGACAACAGGTATAATCTCGTTCAGTATGTCCAAACGTCTACGTCTTTTTCAGAGCGTCCTGTGAGGGAAGTGCGCAACTTGAAAATAATAATCCGTCATTCTTCAGCAATAATGTTCTAGACCTTCAACAGATTTAAAAACGGGTGAAATTTCTGGTATAGGAGTATTGACTATCAAAAAGCCATTACAGTCCCTTGAAAAATTCAAAAAACTTCTCCCGTAATCGTAGCGTTTATGCGCAGCCTTCCGTGTTGAAACAACGGCCACTTTTCGTGCAAAAGATCACAAAATTCCTGCTCCAATTGCATGATTTCAGGCCCAGATAGTGAATAAGGAATCTATAAAATTCAGACGAGGGTACATTCAGCCTGCTGGAAACTCTGACTTTGATCGTGACTTCTACGTCGCCGCTATTCAAACGTATCCTAAAACTGGAAATTTCAAAGAACATTTTCTTGGGTCCGCCTGTTTGTTTAGGCTTGACCAATCAGCGTCCGTATTCAGAATCCATCCTTTTTTATAGAGTCTTATTCCATTATAGATTCATCAAATCAAAACAAAGTAAGACCTCATCGACTAAATAACTTCAATTATTGAATATTTTCGTAAATTTCCTCGGATTTCGCTATTATAAGAAAAAAATGCCTTGGTTTTTGTACGGTTGAAGTTTTTGAAAACATCATGACAGTTATTGGAAATAGAGTCAATACGACAAAATTCAGGCACTGCGAAAAATTGGAGGCGTCTTGAGAAAATGGAAACATCTTCCGGAAATGGAAACATTTTGAGAAAATAGAAGCATCATGAGAAAGTAGAAGCTTTGAAAAATGGAGGCATCTTCAGAAATGGGGACACCTTGAGAAACTGGAGGAATCTTTCGCTGTTACAGAAAACAAAGAGGAATTTTGAACAGTCACTGCTCGAACGACCTTCATGTTCAGTGCTCCTACGTGACTCCTACGTGCATCTCTTGCTTTAAGTCGCTCAATGAGCTCGTGAGAACACGGCTGGGCGATCTTCATCGTAACGCTACCTGATATACATACGTACTGCATCTTAAATATCTATTGAATCCTTTCACATTTCCCTTTAGTGCAGCAATATTATTTCTTGAAGAGAAAAGTAAGTTCCTGATGAGAGAAGTGACTGTTCAGGTCTTTCGCTCCCGAGACAATGACATCATCACACAGAAATGCAAAGCTGAGTCCGTTACTAACAAGCGTGCAGTCATAAAATTGATCAGCCGACAAAAGGAATTGGATCTGTGCAAGTCCATCGAACAATCAGTGAGCTGTGTCTATATTAATTAATGATTCAAAACCGAAATATATACAGATGCTCTACGTGTGCAATACTGTACATGTGTGCTATAATATCCAAGAGTAATACTGTATGCATGCGATACTGTATGAGTGCATTGTACAATAATTTATTGAATTCGGCAGACGATCTATTTAAAACAAGACTCGTGTCATTTCACTTACACACGCTGGGAATAAAGTATACGACTGCAATTATTAAGTTTATTATTGTGTTTATTAGAACAAGTCATCAGAGGCGAAACTTTGATGCTAAAAATATAAAATAGAATTTTAGTATAGGATTGCCAATAAAAATTTTGATTAATCAAAAAATAATAATGAAATTTTGATTTGGGATTATTTATGGATATTTTGGTTAATCATTAGTACTTATGTATAACATGTGAAATAGTATTTGAAGCATACTATGCGGCTGACAGGAAAAGTCGTAAACATCTAAGTCTATACAAATTAAATAATTTTGACCTTCAGTGCACATGTTCGAAGTGCATAAAATAAATACTGATGCTAGAAAGATTTAAATGCTCCATTGCGTACAACTACAACCGTTTACATATCTTCCACAGATGAAACAGATTGAAAACATATCGAACACCTTAAGCCTTAACTCAAACTCATCGCTATGAATACTTTATTGAAGTTACCGTGTTTCCATGGATGGTTGTTGATTGAGTGACCAGGCATTATAATCTCTCAAATATTAAGACTTGGCAGACAAGATCGTGCATGCGTGAAGCTGTGCATGGACGGTGTTGTGCATAATTCTGCCTAGTTTGATTTTCTGTAATTTCTTAATCAAAAGCTTCCGTACTGGAGTGCATGAACGAAGTTTTGGCTACGTGTAAGTGTTCAGCCTATACTGCAGTGTATGTTCATTTTACAACTGTCATAATTTTGAACATAATGCAGTGTATTTTGAATGTACAGCTTTCAGAATTTTGAACATCCATATGTGTTCACCACACAGCAGCATTGGATCTTGAACAAAGATTTGAAAAGCAGCATCTACTGCTGTGTATGTTGAACATAAATTTGATTAGCAACATATACATTTGTGTATATTGAACATAGAGCTGTGTTTGTTGAATTGAAGACACAGTTATATGTATATTGAACATAGAGCTGTGTTTGTTGAAGACACAGTTATATGTTGAACTTACAGTGATGTTTTTAGAACATACAGCTTTGTACGTTGAGTTTACAGCTGTTACTACGTAAGAAACATCAGTCTCCAATGATAGACATCTTAACTCCCCCTATTTTAGAATCCCACCCAGACTTGTGGTCAGAAGACTTTTCATTTATTGAACAAAAACCAATGTATTTCCAATACCTATACGTATACTGAGAGGGTGAACAGAAAAAACACATCCGGTTACAGGTTAGTGTCAAAGGCTCTGAGTGACGTATTTCAAGATGTTTTTTTGGATTTCTGTTATATATTCTTTTTCTTTAATGTCACTGCGCATCTTCGTTCCAAGCCAAGGTCATTCCTCGAAACTTGATCTCCGAACTCCAAGCTAAGCGTTGAGGGTGATGCTTTAATCCTTTGTAGCTTGTGACGTTCCCAATCTCCCAGCCTCCCAGCCTCCCAGCCTCCCAGCCTCCCAGCCTCCCAGCCTCCTAGCCTCCCGGCCTCCCAGCCTCCCA
>VCRD01001184.1:87146-125525 GCA_006783055.1 Trinorchestia longiramus | reverse complement strand
CTCCCAGCCTCCCAGCCTCCCAAGTCCTCCCAGACTTCTAGGCCTTCCAAGATCTCCTAGTCTTTGAAATCATCCAAATGCTCCTAGCTCTGTCAGTCTTGCAAGCGTTCCTAGCCACTGCACAGACGCCAGCTAGGAAGAGACGACCATGAAAGACAACGCCAGCTCTAGCCGATGATGTCCTTTGAATTATTGACAACATTTCTCTGATCATTTGTCTTAATTTAAAAATGGATGGATGCAACGCAGTGAGGCTGATGGAATATTTAAATTTGTTAACGTCATTTCCTGAAGGCGCAAACATTGAAGTGAACAAATTGCGTTATCGACTTCCGATGTTCAGTAAACAGGCAGTCGATGTGTGTGTGGTGCGTTCATCATCCTGTGCTGAACAAAGCTGCAAACAAATCTTCTTGAACATGTAAACTTTTTGTTCTAGCAACTCATTATACTTTAAGGCAACTCAGTAAAATTCATAGCGATTCAACTAGTGTTATGGTCGCTTAATACGTTTTATGGAAACTTGTTAGATTTTATGACTATTCAAAATATTTTATAGACACTCATGATATTCTGAGGAAACTCATGACACTTTATGGTAAATATATTATGGCGATTCATTACCCGAAAAAATGCTGACGCATTTTTTCTAACGTTTAGTTTCCTGTCACAGGTTTGTTCTCATCGTCAGTGCGGTAGATCCGGCCGGGGTCTGCCAAAAGTTGTGTTGCGGCACCCACGAGTGAACACCGAATTTAGTAATTCAGTGATTGCTGCAGGATAGATTTTACTTTGGCGACGTCAGGAGTAAAATTACCATGTCACGTAATTTTGGTTCGAGAGTGCTAATAACTATTTCAGAATTTTCTGAAATTATACGAGGTTTATTTCTTCAGAATCTTTTTGTAGATAAACTTCAAAATAAATTTCTAGATATTAGTCTTTGTTCGATTGGCTTAGTTAAAATTAGCAACATTTTTTCGCAAGTGGCCTCAAAACTTGATTCAAAACGATTATTGGCAAGTCGGCTGCGTTGGCAAACTGGTTCTTTAAGATTCCCATGATTTTTTCAAGGTTTAAGATTACTTTTTTCTATCTCGTATTCAGGCGTCATTTTAATCTCGCAGTTTATTGTAAAAAGATTATACGTAATCTCATTACTCTAAATAAATATCAAGGCAAAACTGACTGTACATAGTGGTGGAAATTATTAAACTTAAAAATAGCATTAAAATCTTCTTTTCGAGCTCGAAAAGAAGAAGGTGTCGATGAGGGTGTGTAGTTATTGGTGGTTGTGTTGTTGTGTGGTGGTGTCTAGTTAAGACACGGTGTATTAATCATATCCAACCTAATGTGACCATTCTCATATATAATGTTTATTTTTTATATTATATTGTATTATATTATTTTAGATAATATAATATTATATTATATTATATTATATTATATTATATTATATTATATTATATTATATTATATTTTATTATATTACATTATATTATGCATCGATATTTCATATAATATTATATCAGAATTGTATAAAGAATTGCATGATGCTCTATAATGATCCCATCATTACTGAACACTACCCATAATACAGGACTCAATAACAAGCATAGCTGCTGCAGGTGGCTGCATTACCTCGATGTGACTCATGTGTTCTAAGGCAATCTGTTCCTTAAAAATCTGCTGTAGTGAAATAAATTTCTGCCCAATGTACTGGACAGTCAGCCACATTCGTGAATGTTTTTTGCATCACGAGATTGACATTATATTCGTCTTTATAATTTTCCCACATCTTGTCTTGTGACGAATTCATGAATCCAGTTTATGTTGCAGAACTTGTTTGGGTCTCTATTTTATTGCTCACTGAACGCGACACTCGTGCTGATGTGAAGTGAATTAAGTGAGTCAGAGACTTCATTACTCTTACCTGCATACGAATATAAGTCTGAATGGACTTGCCTCATCCTCTCAGTGTCATCTTCCTTCAATTATTATTTATTACTTAAGCGGTCTACTTGCAAGGCGATAATAAGCCTCAAAGAAAAATTATAATAGGCACGTAGTGCGTTTCAATAAGGTGACTAGAATAATTAAGAAATATTTTATGACTAATGTGCCATGAAGTCTTTTTTTTCACAGGCATTCTACACATTAAATCATTGCACAAATATACATGCAATATATCATGCCATATGTCACATATAAATACTATATGTCGAGTTTGACTTTCAAAGTTTATTGAAAGTTTGTTTAGTGGTTGCCTTACTATTAACTATAGGAAATTTCAGTCAACTTTCTCATCGTTCCAACAAACTCGTTAAAATTGTTCATTATGGAGAGAAACAAAGTTAACCTTCATGTATTATGCAATACTTGATAATCTTTCACAATACTGTAGCAATAACCCCAACATGTTTATTAGTTATATAAAATGTTTCTTAATGCTTCATGATATTCTAGAATACTTCAAATATTTCACAATAACTGAAGTTCCATCAGAAATGCTGCATTGAAAAATACTTGAGGATTAATGACTTAAATTTCATATATATATAATTTTATATATATATATATGTATATATATATATATATATATATATATATATATATATATATATATATATATATGCATATATTCCAATTCAACAATGTTAATTTTTTTGCCAAATTTGTTGTTTGGAGTTTTTTAGAATTAAATTTTCAACAATCGTATTAGTTTCAATTACCTTCTGACAAAGGAGTTATGTTAGAATCGGAGTTTATTGCTTGCTTTTTTCGTTTTAAAAAAGCTGTCACACCAACTTGTATCCTCGACACTAAATTTCGAAACTGCTTTTACAGTACACATAATCTCTACTAGTCTGTGTAAAAAGTTTAACCTCATTCGCCATTGCAAATAAATTTTTATTTCCTTGTTTATTCCTTATTCACAATTTGTGGCTAATAACTTATTCTTTATAGCAAATTGATTTATTTCCATGTTCTTACCTTATTTTGGTTGTTTTCAAGCGGATACCCACACGTCCGTGACACAGCGTCCGGACATTGCCTGGAAGAGACCTCGACACTATATAAGCCGATGCAACCTTCAATGCAAGACCATTTCTCATCGGTGGCCTGTAGTGGAAGGTGCACCTTTCCGTCTTTTCAGTTGCTTTGTTTAGTTAATCAGGGGTTGTGATAGCACTTTACTTGTTCAAGTGAAACTGTACATGCTGATGATGTTCAAGCTAACTGTGAGTAATGAACAAAAGAAAAACATATATTATTAAGCCCTTTACGATGCTTCATCCTTTCAATAACAGGTGCTTTAATGTGTAGATGCTCGCCACAAAACGCTGACGTTCGCACATTTCATGTTCGTGGCTTGTGTTAGGAAGTGTAGTGGAGCCCAGGGCGAAGGAACTGGAAGTTCTCTCCTCAGAATAAGCCTCCTACGAATTAACTCTAATGCTATGAGGCTAAAATACCTGAGTATTCGTAACAATGATGATGTTAGAGTCAAATGTGTTTGTTAACATTTAAATATGGAATTAAAACTGAAATATGTGTACGATATGAAAATCACTCGTGATTTTATGTCTTCCATTGTATAAATGATTTGAAAAGAAACTAAAATCATATTTTTTAGAAATTTATATTTGTATGCTCCAGTCAACAAAATATTTTTTTTATTTCTATTAACTCACGATATAAATAAAAAAGCATCAACTTCAAAAATTGGCAAGACTGTAGTCTTGTGCTCGAGCCTTTCAAAATGTTTCAGTATTGCGTATAGTTGATCCTCGTAGTATTGCGTGTAGTTGATCCTCGTAGTATTGAGTATAGTTGATCCTCGTAGTATTGCGTATAGTTGATACTCGTAGTATTGCGTATAGTTGATCCTCGTAGTATTGCGTATAGTTGATACTCGTAGTATTGCGTGTAGTTGATCCTCGTAGTATTGCGTGCAGTAGATCTTCGTGGTATTGCGTGTTGTTGATCCTGGTAGTATTGCGCGTAGTAGATCTTCGTGGTATTGCGTGTTGTTGATCCTGGTAGTATTGCGCGTAGTAGATCTTCGTGGTATTGCGTGTTGTTGATCCTGGTAGTAGTAGTAGATCTTCGTGGTATTGCGTGTTGTTGATCCTGGTAGTATTGTGTGTAGTAGATCTTCGGGGTATTGCGTGTTGTTGATCCTGGTAGTATTGTGTGTAGTAGATCTTCGTGGTATTGCGTGTTGTTGATCCTGGTAGTATTGTGTGTAGTAGATCTTCGTGGTATTGCGTGTTGTTGATCCTGGTAGTATTGCACGTAGTAGATCTTTCATACACTACTCAATCAATTTAAAAAAAATTGAGCTAACAAATCCACATGACGGAGAAATGGCATAGTGCACCTCAATGCAATGAAAAAATAAGTCCAATTTCATTCGGGAAAAATCCTTTTAATCCGTGAGCTTCATACAAAAATTCAAAGCACACACTCATAAAAATTAGTTGTTATTTTTTCAATGTAAAGTAGAAAAAATATGTTCAATGTTTTGCAAAGCTCTCGTCTGCATGGAAACCTCTACTGCGAACAGGTTTCCTTTAATCTTCTGAAATATTTTTTCTACAAATTTTCCTGGCGTACAAAGACTGAGACTCTGACGATGTTAGTTCACTTCATGCAGGTGAGTCACGAGTCCTAGTGCTGACAGAGCATCGATCGAAAAGTCAAATAAAAACAATAATTTGCACAACAAAAATTTCATCTCAACAACACATTATCTATTCCATTGTAAGTCTTTGGTTAAAATTTACCTCCCTTTTCAATATAACTTGCATCTGCTAGTATAGATTTACTTCTCGGTACAATAATACGTGCTTGACATTTCGAATTACTTTTCATTGCTACTTCACTCTCGTTTGTTGTTGCTTACAAGACTTTAAAATGAAATGAAAGTGTCCTTGCTTGAATGTTAGTCAAAATGACGTTTGATTTCCGCTAAAAGTTTGTGTTGGAGTGCGCACACACAGACGTCCTACGTTACAATCACGCACCTCGTAACCTCATACAGTTGTTACAATCTTGTATCTCATTTGCTGTTGGAGGATTTGTTCGCTTAGGAGAGCCATCGTAGGCACAAAGAATTGCAAACCTGTGCCATAATTAAGAAAGCTTATCTGCAATTTTTATTCGCAACTCGTCGAGGCAATAATTCCGTAAACTAGTTCAAATTCATTCATTAACTTTAGCTCAAAGCTCGTCGGGGCTATAACTTCATAAACTTGCTCAAGTTTGGTGCAAAGTTTCTCTACGAAGGACTTAGATTCACGAGCTAATTTTTAAGAGAGGCGTTTTGAAGAAGCGCGCTTATCGTCAAGTCAAGTAACAAAAAAACACAATCAGACATCTTATTCGACTTCACATCTTGAACTAGTCTTATAAATATTTGCGATCAAATTTAAAGGAGCAGGGACACGAAAATTTAACGCACCTCATTTGAAGTTAGAACCAAAGTTACGTGAGTTTTTTTAAAGAAATAATTTCTCTTCAAGTCAGAAGCTCTGGGTTTTTTTGTGTACAGTAGACACATACGACATATGGTGGTGATGCAGAGCTGTGTTGCACAGGCTGCAAGCGAGGCATGTTCTTTATGAACTATTGAAACAATTCAAGGAACAAAATCTGTTTTTAGGCTCATTTTGCGTAAATTTTGAGGGTATTTAAGATGCATTTCGGAATGTTTTGAAAATAGCCATGGTTTCACTTTGGAAATTTTTAAAAGCTCATCTTGAAATGAATTTTTGCGCATTTGGAACCCATTTTAAGCATATTATGGATGCATAATGTGTGTCTGGGCTGTGTGGGAAGCATTAAATAAATTAACGAGCAATTTTGAGCATTAGCACTGGTCTTCAAACGAAGCGCAAGAAAAACGTTCGAAAAATGGAAAACTTTTGTGTTCTCAACTTGTCTGTTAAAACCACATGAGTGTATGTACTGTTAACGGTTGTGCTGTATAAATGTAAACACATGTGAAATTTTAGACAAAACGAATATAACACCACATCTATTTATAATATATTGTCTTTGTGTTTTCAATTCTAATGCTAACGTCTCAAGATTAGTGATGCTTTTCCCAGCGACTGTTCCCGTCTTTCTGCTCTGTAAGTTGAGGTAGAGACTCGTAGAGGCCCTACATCAGCTTGATAATGAAAATAGCATCCTGGTCTCCTCCATCGCAAGCAGGAGAAATCGAGACCCAAGACCAAGAACTCGAGATATACATGCTAGAAAAGAATGAAATTTAAACTAGCAGAACATGAAATAAAATCATAATAAATTATTACTTGTAATTAGTTATAATTAACAGATAAAATCTATAAATGAAATTATTGGAATGAATTTTTCGGTGTGCATCAAATCAAATTGTAATGATGTAAAGGAGACACATAAGTGACGCCTGTGAGGCTAGACTGCTTCGCGAGTTACACAACATGTTTCATGAGTTACATGAGAAGGCAACAGACTGGTTAACATGAATGCTACGAAAGCTGCCGTTCCTTGCATGCATAGAAGTAATTAAACCATTCTATTATGATTAATTTCACAGGTAACTCCTGAATGGCGTGACCCAAAAAGAGTTTACCGAAATTTTATAATGATTTACTGGTATTTAGAATACCAATTGCAGGCATAAGATAGGTGTTTTGTTGTGATAGAAGTTTACTAACAAACAGAACATCTTTCTTATGCATGCAATTGGTGTTCTAGAACCAATGAATGACATTAAAATTGCCGTTAACATTTTTTTCACTCTGTATAAGACTTTCAGAAGTATTGAATGTATAGCAGAAACATGAAGATGTCAAAGAGGAGCTCATAGATTGAATAGGAACTTGTGAGGGAATTATCCAATTTGAGAGCAGCAGAGCTAGTCGACAAGTAAATTTTTTCTTCCAAAAAATAAATCAGTTAGAAAATTTCAAATTCTTTAAAAAAAAATGAAGAAACGTATAAGCTAATTACAATCCACCAAAAATGACAAATGATAACATTTCTTCAAAGATGTATCCAAAAAACAAGAAAATATTCTTTAGTTCGATATTTTACTTGCGCTTGTTAGTAAATTCATAACTACTAGCGCTTTAAATTATAATAATCTTAAATATTTCGATATTCTAGATATTTTTAACTTATTAATCCCGTACGTCAAGAAACAGCTAATGGCAATGCTTGGGAGTAGAACTAGGAAATGCTCTTCCATGTGAGAGCGATTGGATCCAGAAGTGGGCTAAATAATCGATTTATCGTTTTGTATAATCTTCTTACCAATCACTTAAGACCACGTCTTGAAGCTTTCTCATTCTAATGGTGGGATGCTTAAAATAGAAGAAGAATATCTATGACCCTTGTGAAGAGAATAAAAATCCTTGGTACTGAAGACAAGCACACACTCGGATCTGACGTTGTTTCTCATACTTTGATGAGCTATCTACACACCCCAGCTCTTCAATTAGTCTGCCCTGCAATGACAAGCAATAATCCGGAAATAATTCACGCAAATGGCCTGTTTTGTTAGCTGTAATGGCTGCCATACTCGATTGTTTTACTCCAATTTGCCAGCCTGGCAAAAAATGGATCTGTGACAACTTCCGTGTGGTGGCTGGTGCCGAGCTGCAATAATACATTTCTGGTATTTATGATACATACAAATTACACAGGATGTTTCAAATGATGTTCCCTATTATTTAATTGCCCGTATTTCAAGTTCAAATTTAAAGTGTGAATTTATTTTTATTGTGATGAAATTTGTCGTTAATAATGATGGGAATATTTATTATTATTTTGAAGAGCTAAAATATAGAGGTTTTTATATGTAGCTGAAGTATGGATAGTCAAATTATAGGGATAGAATTTTAGAACTCCTTGTTTATGAGGTTCTCCCTGTGTGAGGGAATGGGTAATTTAAAGGATAACGATGATATTAACTGAAAACTGCTATTCTATGGTGGTATTTTGTAAATAAAAAGGCTGACGTGTTGAAAAAATTCAATGACATTCTAATTGTCACTCTTAAAGAAAATTATTTTTCCAACTTTTCTGTAAATTTACTAATTCAAGGTTAATTTTAAAAACATCCTTTTTACAATGTTATTATAAATAAATTCTCAACAGTTATTAATTTACTCAAGAAATTACGGCAAAACTGAAATTTACGGTGCACAAATTGCTTCAATAGTTTTTCCCACTATTGCACTATTACTACATTGTTCTTACTACAACTAAGAACGATGAATGCACTTGAAATATTTTTAAGAAATGAGAGATATCCACTGTGATACTGGCTAATTCTTAAGTACTATCAAAGATCTAGAGATTTTACAGTACTTATTTTCCAATGAAAGTCGTATAGAGATTAATTTTAGAATAATCGAACTCAATAACATTTAGCAACTGAGAGCAACAACTACGTCTCTTTCGTATAATTTTTGTCATACGCGCTGTGCATGAGAGCACACACAGCACACTGTGCATGAGAGCACACACAGCACACTGCATGCTGGAGGAGAACACGGAGAAGGAGTACACGTGACCTCTCTCAATCACCAGCTTGGTCGACTGGTGAGCGAATCTGCTTGCGAGCGGAAAGACCCGGGTTCGAATCCCGCTGCCGACATGGTTGACGCGGCTAGAAATACGACATGGGACTTGGGTAAACAACCGAATAATTATCGAAGTAATTATCCGACCCAAGAATGGGCCAGAGGGTTCGTTCCTATAGCCTCATTCTATTCTATTCTATTCATGTGTTCTGCTCTACCATCTGTTCTCTTGGAGCAGAATATTATAAGCTGGCCCCAATATATTATTTTAGTATTTAAATTAATTAAATTTACTGATTTGAAAGACGACATACACTTATTTCACTAATTTTAAATCTTCGAATTCATTTACTGCACTAATTTGAAATAAATATTTTCTCTTCAGTCACTACTTTAGCTGAGCCAAGAATTTAAAAATTCATTAGTTTTTTCTAAGAGAAATTCTAGGCTAATAAATGAACAAACGTCTTCCCTTCTTGCAATAGAATGTGTGATAATTTATAATAATGATAAATATGTGTGATAATTGACCATAATTTACCCATGTGTGATACCAAGTTTGGTCAATACTTCAATAAAGTATTTAGTTGTGTTTACACCTTCGAATTGTTTTCATCGTAATAAAGTTTTGGTTGAAGCATGGACAAGCTCACTATTGCGATTTATTTGCATAAAATACAATGGTTTAGGAAACATGAATTTCAGAGTAGTAATTCTGGTTATTTTTCCCATTTCCCTACTAAACAACACACCTGTTTATACTTATTCCCAGATCCCTACTACACAACACACCTGCTTATACTTATTCCCAGATCCCTACTACACAACACACCTGTTTATACTTATTCCCAGATCCCTGCTACACAACACACCTGTTTATACTTATTCCCAGATCCCTACTACACAACACACCTGTTTATTCTTATTCCCAGATCCCTACTACACAACACACCTGTTTATACTTATTCCCAGATCCCTACTACACAACACACCTGTTTATACTTATTCTCTGAACTCTGGAATAAAACTCCCTTCACAGCAGCTAGACGCAGCAGTTTCCTGCGAGCGGATGATGCTTCTTAGTTAATTGTTGCTTCTTTTCTGCCTGAATAAACTCTAAGTTCTTTGTGTTTAATTGTCCTCATTAATGTTCTAATGTCCTTCCAGTACGACAACTTGAAAAGTTTAAACTTTTTTATCTTCCTTCCTTGTTCCTCCAGTTCTTGACTCGACATTTTTGTTGATCGATCTTTTTCCAGCACAACTGAGGACAGTTGTAGGAAATGTCGCTTTAGCTGAGTGTTTGTCCCCAGTCTCATAGCACAAATAACGTCACTGATAATGACAAAAGCTGCTTATTAATTATACAAAGAAGTACTAGTGCCATAAACATGTTATGGTAATGGCAACAATAACAAAAACTTCGGGAAAGAATTATACGAAAAAGGCTTAATACCAGTACATTTATAATGAAAACACGCACTTGGTTAAAAAGAATCACGGTCATTGTTCAGCCTCGGTTGCGGGAAATGAAGTCCAGTATATCTTATTTGTTTCATCAATCTCGCCTTTTAGCTATCAGATGGTAAAGGAAATGGTGTCAGTTCCTCCATCAATACAGTAGTACTGGTCATCAAGTCACACAGAACAGAGGAAAGAAGTGTCAGTTCCTCCATCAATACAGTAGTATCGGTCATCAAGTCACACAGAACAGAGGAAAGAAGTGTCAGTTCCTCCATCAATACAGTGGTATCGGTCATCAAGTCACACAGAACAGAGGAAAGAAGTGTCAGTTCCTCCATCAATACAGTAGTACCGGTCATCAAGTCACACAGAACAGAGGAAAGAAGTGTCAGTTCCTCCATCAATACAGTAGTACCGGTCATCAAGTCACACAGAACAGAGGAAAGAAGTGTCAGTTCCTCCATCAATACACTAGTACCAGCCTCGGCCTCTCCTGTACCAAATGAAGCCCAGCACGACAGTCATTATCCATTTCCTCATCGATCTCGCACAGTTGAGCCTCTTCCAAAAAGTACAATTTCTTCCAGGCCCAAAGCAAAATTACAGCAATTTTGTAGGAAAGGAAGGCCGACCAGTGCGTCTGAATCGCTTCATCTAACGAGGTCGCAATTTTTTCCTTCTGCCTCAGTTGCTTCAGATCGCAGCAGTTAGCGTTGTTTGCTGGCTTGTCTAGTGAGGTACGAACCTTGACACATCAGGTTATGGTCTTGTCAAGTCAGAACATTGGCCTTGTCAGGCTATGTTATGGTCTTGTCCACTCAAGTTATTAGTCTTAAGAAGTTAACGCATGGGTCTTGTCTCATTAGGTTATGGGTCTTGTCAAGTCAAGGCAAGGTA
Source organism: Trinorchestia longiramus (assembly GCA_006783055.1). Lineage (NCBI taxonomy): Eukaryota > Metazoa > Arthropoda > Malacostraca > Amphipoda > Talitridae > Trinorchestia > Trinorchestia longiramus. Next base: position 114,585 of record VCRD01001184.1, on the reverse strand, counting down.
TGGGCCTTGTTACGTGAGATTACAGATCTTGTCAAGTCAGGGTACTGTCTTGTCATATGACACTAAGGGTCTCGTCAAGGCAGAGTCGTCAAGTGAGGTGTGTGTGTTGTAGTAAAGTTACACTACAACACAAGTGTGTGTTGTAGTTAAGTTACATTACAACACAAGTGTGTGTGTTGCACTTAAGTTACACTACAACACAAGTGTGGGTGTTGTGGTTAAGTTACACTACAACACACACATAGGAAACTTAAATCCTTTGCAGGACTAACTTGAACGTCTGCCCTGTTGAGTACAATCCGTCGTTTTAAGTACAGTCATGTAGGAAAAAATTAGTGTACATGTAAAAAAATTATCGTAATTCATAAAACCGAGGGAACTTTTTAAAGGCATTCGATATTTATTTTAAGTAAAACAAGTGAACTTGAATTTTATCAAGAAATGCAGGAAATGCTAGGGATTTGATATCGGCTTTAACGGTTACGTTTGTCTTGATTTCGAGTCGTAAGACTTGCAACCTGTAGTCGTAAGTCTTACGATATTCAAGCAGACTTATAGCCTAAAGTAATGGAGGTAGCAGTTCAAGCTACTGGGTGGAATATCCTACGGAATATTTCATCATGATAGCGTTTATTATTCAAAAACTAACGAAAATGTACTTGAGGTAACAAGGGGTTAAAATCAAGTCAGGCTGTCGAGTATTACGTTGTAGGAAAACTTCATTAAAGCCTCTTACTTAAAGTGCCCACCAAGGTCATAAAACGTTAGCTTAATTCTATAAATAAAATTAAACCGCATCGCTCAGAACGGTTATGCAGTAAAAGCATTAATTCGCTCATAAAACGAAACAATAATACTTGAACTCATATTTAAGGCTTCACTTCAGTTAGTAACGTATTAAAGAATATTTACCATTGACTTCGTGAACGAAGATGTATGCTTAATTAGAATATAAAATTGTTTGAAGAATGTGGTTCATATTTTCTCATTTCCAATTATAAATTCATTCCATAAAACTTATTTATTACATAATATTACAACGAGCTCGTATGTAACCTTCATCATTTATGCAAATTTAACTCCTCGGGGACAAGTCCGTTGAAATACTAGTTGTGGTTTTAATATCACCATATCATTACTATTAATGTCCTCATTACCGTATACCTTACGGTAACTGACGGAAATATACAGTAATTGACTGACATGTATGGTAATTAAGAGAAATGAACGATAATTAACTACAATATTCGGTAATTGATAAAAATATACATAAACTGACGGAAATATGTTCCAAATGGTGAAAATATACTGTAAATGAAAATACGTAACTTTAGATAAGGAAACTGCATCAAAATTTCCTGAGCAATTGAAAGTAAAATATTTGTTTCTACTCAGATGCTGTTTTGAGCTACATGGATGGCTGCTCCAGTGAAGTTTCCTTCTCAATGTATAGTAGAAAACCTAGTGAAAAAACCCAGAATTGGGACCTATTACGCATTATTTGCACAGTTTGCTAAATAAAAGAACTATTTAGTAAAGTACAATGTAAGCTCAAACGTGCTCACTCAAAACTTTATTCGTTCAAGTGATTCTGCCCAAAGTTACTCCAAGTTGCAAATGACCCTCGCATGTATACAGATATCAAGATTTCGTGGTGTCCTTCCCGTTACAAGTCCACATCATTTACGGGACTTAATGTCGTTCCAGCGCATGCTCTGCATTATGGCTAAAGAAGAACCTTCCTCATCCCCCGTCCCTAACAGGCTTCAAAATCCATTACCACAAACCCTGATCGTTATCAGAATTACGTCCATTACTGCATCTCTTCTGTGCAGCATTGTGTGCATGCGTCCTTGCAGGCTGTAGTGGAGGAAGCAAGCTGTGGAGACGGAGGCGGGGAGAGAAGGAAGTGTTGATGGGGATGGTAGGAGTGTTGGAGCTGTTGGTGGGTGTTGGTGGAAGAGGGAGGGAAATTGGGGGCCTTCTGGGGTCTTCAGGGTGTTGATGGGTTTGTTTGAGGGGCATTGAGGATGCTGGGGATACTTGGGGTGATTAGAGGCGTTGGGATGGAATTGAGGGATGAGGGATGGGGAGGTTGAGACGTGCGAGGATGTTTTGTGGGCAAGTTACTGTGGGATATTTTTTTCCGTTGTGTTGGTGGTTAATGGGGGGTGTTTGATTGATAAGGGGACGAGAGAGATGGGGGAAAGGTTGAATGGGAACGGGAGTTGGAGACTTCTGTACGACCTTGCTCTGTATGACCTCTGGAAACGAGTACGTAGTTGACCTCTTCATCTTTACGGGAGGTTTGTAGGAATAATAAGATCAGGAATAATTGTTCCTAATTAAAGAAGTTTCCATTTATTCATTTCTACGACGCAGTTTGTCGGTTCCACATGAATACGGATTACTGAATGCATATACGGTATAACAAACACACAGATACACACGACAGTCATTTCTAGTGAATTCGTTCACGCAACTGCGTACAGACTCATGACATCTGTCAACATTTGTTTGCCTTTCAAGAATTTGAGAAAGTTGGGAGATTTAGTTTATACAATCTATTGTAGATACATGAACTCTTATTATTTAGTGCATACCATCCTTTGTTGATGCCCGAATTTCCATCAGTCCTGAGGTATCAATGAACACTCGAAATTGGATTCATTTGTGCATGTATTTATTTGAGTATGAGTCCTCTTTGTTTGAGTCCTCTCTAGTCTGATTAGGAAGCAAAAAATATCTCATTTAAATGTCTCTGTGCACTTTGTACGACGCACATTTTCATGTTTGTAATCGTAACGACAGTGTCGTCGTACATGAATGAGAAGTGTGAGAGGCAACTACAAGCATCTCACTCCTACATGAACGTGTCTCTCGGTGGGAACACACACGCATAAGAAATTTCTCCACAGTGTGAGTCTTTCAAGTGCTTCCATTACCTCTTACGACTCTCAGGAAATATATTGATGTGGCCATACTCGCGAATTAATGTTTAGAAAGAAATATTACCCTAACCTCAGACACAGAAATTTTAAGCTTGTGTTTTTCTTTTGCCACAAGGAAGACTGTTCGCGATGCCAACCAGGGTTTCTTGAAGGCACCCACGAAAAGGCATTCAATTCACTAAAAAGGACAACTGCGTGTCGTGTTGTGGGTTTGAATAAGCCTGTAAAGCATTGTTTTTTTTGTTCAAAACTGCAGAACAATGATTTTGCAATTTTTTGATGATCTCATCACTTAATGCACTGCATGCATCAAGTCATCATTTAATGCACTGTATGCATCAAGTTATCGCGTGATGCACTGCATGCATCAAGTCATCGCGTGATGTCCTGTTGTCCGATATAAAACAACAAATGACAAAATGCTGTAAAATTTTACAACCAATGTTGGGTGTTCAACGTAGGATGAAACCAAACAATGATGCAGTACATCCGTCAATAACTTGATGCATGCTGCTCATCAAGCGATGATTTGATGCAAGCAGTGCATCACGCGACGACTTGATGCATGCTGTATGTACATGCCTTGCTCAAACTATTTAGCATCATTGTGGTGCTTGGGACTCTTCAGTTTTGACTGCTTGAAGTTATCTGCCAGCGTCGGTGGTGCAGTCGTACGTTTTTCTTCCTTAACTCGTACTTCAAATGAACTCAGAGATATGATTTCAGCCTGGAATCAGTTTAAATCTTGAACGAACTGTGGCGGCAGCAATTTGCTTTGAAGGCATAAACTGGCTGTACTGTGACGGCAATGGACCGTAATTTTGTTTTTTGCTGTCGTCCCACAGCCCAAAAAAGCTTCTGGCCCTCGCGCCCTGATTCGGCAGACTGAAAGAATTCAATTTCACAAAATGGAAAAGCTCAAAGAATTCAACTTTACAAAAGAGCGTGATCCTCGCCGAAGACAATTTTCTTGCACTTGATAACCTACTTAACTTTATGAGGTGAACTTGTCTTCTTAGAAATTAAACAATATTGCGTAAACGTTTGGCTTCAACTAATAATGGAGCAGCCAGCTTTTGCTAACTCGTGTGTTGAGTACAGATCTTAATGTAGCTTTTCAATAAATGCACGTATTCTTCTATATTTTTTTTCATTAAAATAACGCAGGCTACGTATGTTCATCCAATCTAAAGGGGGCAAATATGAGTGTGTAGCTCGTACATATACATATTGTTACATGTTTTTCATGCGCCTGCATGTAAGCATGCTAACAGACTAGGAAGTAGAAAAGTAGTACCAATATCATCTGAACCACTCAGCACATGCAAGTGTAGCTGATCATGAATTATGTTCCTCAACAACATACAAGTGTGTATGTCTCTCACAAGAAGTCGACGTAAAATAGAATAAGGCAATAGAAACGAGCCGTTTGGACCATTGTTGGGCTGCTACTCAAGTCCCATGCTGTATCCAGTGGGTCTATCGTAGCAAAGGTATTAATTTGTAACTCCTTTTGTAGCCTAAGTGTGCATACCTTCACATTTATTTCATTTATTTACTGCTTGCACATATCCTTATGATTATTTGTTTGTGCAACAGTGACTTCTATAAAAAATATCACCTTACGTATGTGAGGTTATATATCACAGAATAATATGCTATCTACCATATTTTTTTAAATTATTCTGTTGACATGGTGTATTATTATTAATGTAAATTTATTTTTACAAATTTATTTACATTAATTCCTCAATTATTACAATTATTCTTATCATAATTATCCTTATGACGATCAATGTCATGGTTATTAATTTTTTATTCCATTATTCCGGAACTTGATGACCCCAATGATGATCAATAACAATGCGAGACCCTCACTCATGTGACCCACGGAACCCCAGTCATGGCATCAGGTTACCTCTGGCAACCAGGGTTCGTGGGTTGACTCGCGCGGCCCAGCGTCCGCATCGAATTTGAGTATCTCTGAACATCTCAAAAGGCGTAGAGCTGCATGGACTCGTCTTAGAAGTTCCAATACACCTGAAACAAAAAGAAGAAGAAGAGGAGTATCTCTGAACTGTGCGAGTGTCTCTTACATTGGAATGCGGACCCTGACATGAAGAAGATGCGCTCTGAGGAGAGGGCCGTGAGATCCTCTTTTTTTTACGGCGTTCGGCATTTCGTTGTTTTCGTGACTGGAGTTGCCTCATACTGGGCGCTTACTTGAATGAGCGGAGGAAGGTCAGGGATGACTGATTTCCGGGCCTTGAAGCAGGGGAGATGAGTAGGAATGCAGTCATGCGTTGTCAATGCCGCGGTCTTTTATTCGTTTCCATTATCAATGTTTATCGTACTTCTCTTTTATCCCGTGCTTCATGTTAATAAATTACGAGAATATAAAATTAAAATACTTAATGAATAATTTAGTATTATATTGATAATGAAACACGATTAGTGAATAACTTTCTATTTCAGAATATTCCATTAGAATATGAAACAAAATATAAATAAATCAAGCGAAGTTTATTGATACTGAGAAGCTTAATATTTGTTCATAAACCAATAAATGTTAACTATCGTTCATTTTGTTAATCAACTAATAACTGCTGAATATCGTTCCTCTTTTAATAAATTAATGAATGTCATATATTGAAAAAATATTAATACATCAAATTATTCACTGAAATGTTGAAAGAAATAAGCGACGAACGAACATTATAATCCTAATATTACAAGGAGAGGAAAACTGAGAAGTAAATGTTGGAGTGTTATTTTTCTTCTAACTTCTGCGGAAATGACATAAAAAAGTTTCAGATATTTACGTTACTGGTCAGTAGACCACAAAAATGTACACAAGTATGAATAAAATATTTCCGCAGTTGTTAAAGTTACTGGACGAAAAGAAAAAAGTCTGGAAATAAAAATATGTTTAGAATGAATAGTGTATATTTTCTGAAAGTTAAATTTTCATCCAGGGAATTTCTTAAGTTTTCGAACTTAGCCTTTGAAGAGAAGAAATTTTTGTTGATGCTATTCTGTTTTTATCCTTCTATTCGTTCTAGCTCGAATTATCTTATTCGAGTTATTATCTTATCCTCCTAGTTAACTATAACTATAAATAGTTATTATCCCTTAACTTTCTATCTACATAAATAGGGTCTACCCTCAGACGGAGATCTACGAAGGTTTGACATATATTTTTGAGCTGTACACTAACCGGGGTCTACATTAAGATGGATTTATTACTGTTGGTCTATATATGCATTATTCTCGGTGACTATTAACTTTTCACGCTCTCAAATATATTAATGTCCTAAAACAATCATTTCAGTTCTTCATTAGTTTGTTTCACTCTCAGTAGACATGTCGTGTCACACAGACTGTACGCACACAAAACTGAATGTTTGGTGTACGCTTCTGCATGAGGATACACTGGACAACCCATTACACACGGTCGGCCTGTACCATGACCATTTCATAATAGGTAGATGGGTCATGTTCGGCAGGTACACAATAATCATTTCATAATAGTATTTATTTTCATAATAGTTTTATCAACCTTTACGGTCACAAAAGTTTTCATGTTACTGTACTTATACATAGAATGAAAAGACTCATTCTAGATACTCGAACACAAGGCTTAACTAGATCTAATTAACGAAGAATTAAGTCGTACCTCCTCTTTCGAAAAAACGAATTCACAAAAAACAGAAAGCCGGGCTTCACTTTATGTGTATAAAATAACAATTCATGTAAGCGCAATTCTACATTAATTGCCCGCCAGAAAAAAGAAGCACAACGTTATACTAACACGATGGAGAACAGTGATTCAAATAGTGCTGGTGAATTGATCCTTCAAGTAACGCACCTCTAGAAACCACTAATGTAAAAATTTCTTCCAGGTGGCCGTCCTGCTGGTCGGCTTCTCCTTCGTCACCAAGGCGGACGACAGTCACGAGTTTTGGGGCGACGACAGCGACGAGCGATTTGGCGGCACGTCTCGCTCCTTCGTCTCTCCTCACGTCAACACGAACTGGGCTGTGCAGAGGCCGTCGACTTCGTCATGGAGGCGCCGGGATTTTAGCGACGAAAGCGACGAAAGATGGGGGAGCAGAGCGTGGGCCAGACCTCTCAGCACCAACAGATGGAACACTCATTCCAGGAACACATGGAACTCTCCCTCTAGGTATGACGGTGTCTCAATGAGATCAGTACATATGCAGTCCCAACAGAAGGAATGTTTGTCATCTTATCGTAGTGCTTTGGCTCTTTCTTTGTTTTCTTTTAGCTGCAGACATGCTGGTGTTCAAGAGGAAAGTTATCAAGCACTAAAATCCTTACAAGATGTCTAATAATTCACGTAATACTCAAACGATTTCTCAAAACTCTCCATTAAGTATTCTGGAATTTTAGATCCGAATGTTATCCACAGACTTTTTCTAAAGAAAGGGCTAATAACCTTTTCCTACAACTACCCTAACTTCTACTGAGATACATCATGCCAGTTCCTCCTCATGTAGTGGATAATCAGAAATGAACCTCAGTTACTTCATGAAATGATCAATTAAGTGTTAATTACTACACACAGAAAGTAAATATAGCAGCTAAAATAAAGGACATCATGTTAACCCTGTCACTCAGTTTTGTAACTAACAACGAATCTTGACAGATCTAAATGGAAGAAAACTCCCAGTAGAAGTTTTGCTAAAAGGAAACTTGTACCACAATGTCCGCCAAGTTTAACATGATAAGAGTGGTGGCGGCTCCATAATTTACTGCACAGTAAGGCTGCAGCCACGACTTAAAACGAAGCCAGGGAAATAAAAATAGAGCTACTAAAACTTTCAGTCTCCCTTCCCCCCTGCAGCAAAAAACAGCTATCAAGACTGCGCTCGTTTATATCCAACGAGGGTTGACAGATGACAAATTCTTTATGCAAGAGGTAGAAAAACAGCTTAACCTGTGAACCCATATAAATCGACAGGACCAGGCGGCTTAACTTCCAGAAAACTAAAGAAACTTTAGTTTTCCTAAAGTTTGTGAGGGCGAATTGAGACTTCACCATTAAATTATAATAAACGTCGCTACATGATGAGTAATTCCGATTTCTCGAAAGAAAATTAAAAATTACTAGAATTTTAGTCTGGTTTAAATTTTCCCGTTTATATTTAGATATTTTGGTTCTTCTTGAACTCAATTTATTCGTTCCACAGTTAATGTTCTCTATGAGTTGATTGCACTCAAAAAGCTCTTTCTGTAATTTCTGACCGTTCTACAACCTTATGTTCAGAGAAGCACTCTTTAGTGGGTAATCTAAAATAATTCTATGTTTATACGTAATCTATAATACACTCTTTCAATTTCTTTTTTCCTCTGTTTCTAATTGCATTTTAAAATGTCAGGAACACCTGGAAGTCTCCTACAAGGAACACCTGGAACAGCGGTCACAGAAACCTGAACAGCATCTGGAGCAACAGCGCCAGGCAGAACAATTGGTCAAAGCAGAACAAGTGGGGCACTGCCAGAGCATGGAACTCCAACCAGACACCCAGTGAGTGTGTGCTGGTATCATGGATACGGCGGAGTAGTCACACGCATGCATTTCACTGACCAGATAAATGCATTTGACTCATCAAATAGATGCATTTTATCGACTAAATACGAGTATATGCATTTGATTGACCTAATAGATGTATTTGACCGGCTAAATACACTTACTTGGCTGGCTATATACATATATATATATATATATATATATATATATATATATATATATATATATATATATATATATATATATATATATATATATATATGCATTTGACTAGCTAGGTTATTTGGCTTGATGCATGACTGGCTAAATGTATACATATATGATTTGACTGGTCATCAGGCATATGCCACTTACTCTCCAAACAAATGCATTTCATCAGCCAGATAAAAGCATTATACAAACTGAGGATACGTGCTTATTGCAAGTATGTGCAAACATACACTGTACACTCTAAGTTAAGAGTACTTCCGGGCAATACGTAGTAGACATATGAATTTCTGCCTGTATCTTGTCTTTGACTTGTTCTAATACCAATAACTTCGTCACTAAATGCATTTGACTAGCCACAAATTCTGAACATAAGCCAAATCTACCCAATGACTGCACTTTGACTTACAAATGCCGTGACAGACATCCAGTTGCATCCAACAACGACTGCATCAGCCATCAAAATCAACTTTTTTAATCTATGAAGTGAAACTCTTGTTGGTAGTCATCATAGTTTCAATTATTCCGGCCAAAGCAGCACGAGAGAAATTTTGAACGCTGCGGAAAGCCAAATTTATTTCTTGTCAATGGTTTGCGTATCCACGATACACACTAGACAAGTGTCAGACGTGTCGCAGCACTATGCTGTCGTAGTCTGGATACTCCACAAAAAAACTGAAAATTCTATGTTTCAAATTTTGAAACGTTACAGCGCAGCAAAAATTGTATAACTGTGTTATCTTGAGATTAAAAAAGCAGAACTAGAAAATTTATGTACAACTTTATTTTTTAGATTCATTGAAAAAGTAAAATACAGTAAAATATATGATAAAATGCGCATTTAAATTACATAATGTTAACCATGTATGGGTGGTCATCACAAAACTCCTTTCTCTGAATGAATATTTATTCCTTATTGTGTGTCATATAAAGGTACGAGGAAAATAGAAGAGCATACAAGCCAATTTTATTTTCGCAAATTCGTGTTTTATTTTATCGTAGATAAACACGTTCACCTACATACATACAAACACAAAAACTGACTTCACTTTACACGTTATACGTTGCTTATGAATGATAATATTATTCTTTTTCCCAGGTCAAGGCAAGTGGCAGGCAAACAATTCTTGGAACCGAAGGTGGTGGTGAAGACGATGGTGAACAACACTGGTGAATTGTGAACAACGTTGATGAAAACTGGACGTGAAGAATGAAGGTGGAGAAAATGGTGGTGAATTGGGATGAAAATTGATGAAGAATCAGCAAAAATTTCGACTAACGTTTAAGCAATTCATCGCTAAGTTCAATGGTTAAAAATGAAGGGTAATTTTTGTATGGGTGGAGGAATTTTAAATGAGAAATAAATTTGTGTTAAGAACAGCTAATCATTCGGAGTTTCAACTCAATCTGAACCAAGAATTATAGAATTATCTTTTTAAACATCGAAGTCCTCCGCCTAAAGCTCTTTATAAATATTTTTTTCGTTGAAAAAGAAATCACAGAGCAAAATGTAAAACACGCCATCGAGTGTTTCATCATCTGTAAAATGCAATCAACAAGATTATGTCATCAGTTTCAAAAATACTTTCACCAAAAACATTCCTCACTTTTTGTAAGTTTGAAAAACGCTAAAACAAAAACCTGCAGATCACACTTGTCATTTGGTCTCGCGTGTGAATTACTAAAAAAAAAAGTTCCTAACTTTTCAGCGAGTTTTGAAAGTTTTCTTACGTGTAGCCTATTTCTGCAGCAGTTTTTCCCCGACACACTGCGTGTACCACAGCACACTTCCTACGAATTTGAGCCTTTTCTCTCTCATTTGAGTCTTGTACTATCACCTAATTTTCAGTCTCAATTCTATGCACATACGTAATTGATACCTAAAAAATACCTATATATAAGCGTTTAATCATGCACAAACTGCAAGATCCACAGTTCAGAATAAAGTTTTCGTAAATTAAGCCTCGCCTTCAAAAATAAATAATTTATTTGTTTGTTGGAGTGTATGCAAGCGAAGGAAACTTTTTTGTATTTCCATGAACAACTTCTAACAATAAATGGCAAGGAATATTGCAGTTGTGTGCAATATAACTATTGGGTTTTAATGCTGCTTATGTAAAGCTTGAAATGCTGGTAACTTTGAATCTGTATGCTTAAATTCTTTTACCAAAAATCTAAACCCACTTTACTTTTTTGTTCTGAAAGGCTGCCAGCATCAAATTTATTTTCCCGCCCACCAAGTCTGAGTTAAACTGGCCAATATTTCCCCTGCTTCGTCCAATTTGATAAAAATCAAGGGGTATTCCAGCCCAATTTGTTTGTTCAATTGGTGAGTGTCTTTGCCACAGGAGGGGGCTTTTGTTCCTCTGGGGCTGCGGTCCTAGAGCTGCTCTATATTGTGCTTGTTCCTTCCTTGATTCAATAAATTGTTCAATTTGCCTTCTAGTGTGGCGACTTTGCTAAAAAATATTCAAGCCAAGCGAGTTTTGGAGTTGAGAGACACGTCCTGTTCTACAGGCTGAAGCTCAGCCACTTCAAAGAGCCCCGATGACAGTTTTGTTTTTAATTATGCGGTCACGATTGAAATTCTTATATCGGTGATTGTTTTGAGTCACCGAAATAGAGATAAATTGATTGTGCAGCACTGCATGTGCAACAGGAGTGATAAAGATTCGAAACTGAGGCATGATTTTCTTGCAGTGATGTTTTGCAGTCAGATCACGGAGTGTTAGAAGGAAAGGCTCAACTCACAGACTTTGCTTTGCTCCAATACAATTTTCTTACAACATTTGTTAATTATTGCTTATTAGAAACCTGAAATTTTGACGTTTCTCTTACTTGGTTGGTATACGTCTTACAATTATGGCCTTCCCGTGCAAGTAAAAAAGCAAATTTTGATAGATGTAATTATTTCTTTCCTTATTGTGTGGAAAATTTCATAAATATAAATATTATATTATCATTGACTGAGGTATTACCATTAATTACGCCTCCTACCATTTACAAAAGCCAGAGCATCATGCTGCTCCCATAGAAGCAGAACTGAAAACATCATAATCTCCATTCTCGAAAACTACACTCAATTATTTTTTAGAGAGCTAGCGACTCTCTAGCAAGTGTTTAAAAGCTTGTGATCCAATTTTATAAGATGTTTTATCTAAAGCATCGCTTGAGAACAAAAATTCCAGTATCTTATTCACAATGTAAAGAAATATCATAAATTTTTTAGCAGTTATGCCAAAAATCATGCTTTTCACAAATGATATAAAGAACACTAACATGTGTTTTAATACAGTTATTGTACTTTCTTCTGAAGCACTGTATTGAATTATACTACACATAGGAAATACATCAGGTAAATAACTAACAAAACGTTATTAACAATTGAAATTTTAAACAGAGCACTATTTATGGTCGAGATATTGTAATAACGAAGTATTAGTTCATAAAAATAAATTTCCTTTCTTGATTCACCTCTCACATAATTTCTTCTTATGATAAAATATATAAAGTTCAGAAGGAACTCAAGTAAATTAAAATATCCTTGTCAACACGTCAACCACTAAATAGCCTTATATTACACTGAAGAAGTATGAGGTGACTCATCATCTTACAATAAGTAGATTGCATGAAGTTGTCATGTCACCACTTTTTGATTCAGTCATCAAAGTGATGTAACACCTACAGTACGAACACAACGCAGGATCTGTGTCTCCGAATGAACTACTGAGGGCAGATAAACTCTAGACTGCGTGCGCTCACATTGACTCCTTTTCTTTCATGTTCAATGCAAGGAAACGAAAAAATTATTCGGTCCTGACCATGTTGATGACTTTTGGTTAAATTTAATGGTATTTTTAATTTTAAGGCACAGTTTTTCTTAGACGCTGATTTCAATTCTTTCAAACTCTTTCAATCGTTTTTTTACAATATCATTAAAGAGTTATCTCAATACGGCGCTTATATATGACTTATGCTTTTCAATCAGTGAGTGCATTTTACGAGAAAATTTTGTTTTCCAGATCATATTTTGTTGTGTGGAATACGTAACTGGAAATCCATTTTCGTTTTGTTCTTTCAAGCCGGGGGGAAAATTCTAAAAGTTACATCCTCAGATATGACAGTTCCTACCTGTTCATTTCTAGTTCAAATCAGATTGATTTCAAGTCTGTTTCAACAATTCAAGCTTCTTAGAATGTATTCTATGGACATGGAAGTATATACCAGTAAAGATAGATATTTATGGCCGGCGACCGGCAAATGTTGTGAGAGATGAAAATTGCTCATGGGTTTCAAAGAATAAAATAGATATTAAATATCCACTCAACCTCAATTAATCTAACTATATTACCTTTGAGCCTGGGCTACTTACTTCTTGCTAAAACTTTATTCACAGTAACAAAAGTTCTTCACTGTCTAATTTTAGCCCAGAATTAACGTGAAAACAGTAAGATTTTGTAGATAACATCATAATATACAAAAATAACCTTAATTCTGCAATACAGTCAGCCCGGCTTACCGTTCTCAACAAAAAAATTCTGAAAGAAAAAGTGGGCATCAAATAATTCTCACGTCCGCCTTTAATTTCAGTCTCTGCATAGAAACAAAAATAACAATCTGAGGAACTTCTTGGGTGAAAGTGGAGTCCAACGGAAGCCCAAATAGCATTTACTAAATGCATGATGCAACTGTTAACAATCAACTCTGATATGACTCTCCTTATCAAACGCGCTATCTCTTATCTGCTATATTGACAGTCCGGTCAAGCTAGGCGAGTTGAATCCTCTAATTACACTCTCATGCATTGTTCAATAGCTGTCTAATCTTTTGTAGGTTAGCCCACGCTTTAATTTCAGGATCACATTTCAAAACGAAATGTTGGCCTGTGAGAAGTTGTATATTTGTTTTTCCCAGGCCCTGTAGCATTGCATATTACATGAGTTTTCATGCCATAACGGAAAAAACGAGAAAAAATGTTATTCAACATCATGTACTTGTATTCCACCACCCAGAATGTAAGATTTTAGAAAACGTATCTGAAATTTTTCTCACAATTTCAGGTTGATTTTCTGGTATCAAAGATTAAGAATTTTGAACATTCCAATAAGGTGAGAGAGGCAAGCTGGTGTACATAGAAGCGAGTCCACACGATGCAGCTCCCATCTTAGGGTAGATGTTACCCAAACGACGGAAATTACGGTCATTTGGTCCGCTCGCGTACATGCTTTGCAACTCTATTCTTGGGCGCGGTACCGTGTAATAGAGCCATTTTTTAAATGAATTTAAGACAGGCTTTTAGGACATTTTCAATTGTGGTCCGAGATTTACGATTTCTGCATTACGCTCCTTGTGAAAAGCTAGACTCGACCCAGAATACGATAGCTTTAAGGGCTCATGTTGAAGGGTGTGAAGATGTTGGTGGAAGTGAAGGGTCTTAGACGTCCATTAGAGAACAAACGACCAGGGCGCAAGGCACTGAAATAAAATTCGCACGTTGCATTTCAGCTTGAAAAGAAAATTGTCCATGAACATAGAAGGTATTTTAAAGAAATAAATGTTCTGCTATGCGCTGTTTTATTGCTTTTCTTTGTTAACTTTACTGATATCACGAATATCATGAGTATTGGATTAGTGAAAATACCAACAATATGTGATTAGTGACTATATCAGGAGTACTGAATTTGTAGAAGTAATAATTTTCCGTCTAAAATAATTGACATCGTGAATTTTATCCGCCAAGTTAGTGAAACCAGTAAGAGGCAAAAATATTTTTTAGAAGTAGACCTAACTTGTGCCTAACTTGTGCCTGTGGGTTAAACCTAACTTGTGCCTGTGGGTTAAACCTAACTTGTGCCTGTGGGTTAAACCTAACTTGTGCCTGTAGGTTAAACCTAACTTGTGCCTGTAGGTTAAACCTAACTTGTGCCTGTGGGTTAAACCTAACTTGTGTGTGGGTTAAACCTAACATCACCAGCTTGGTCGACTGGTGAGCGAATATGCTTGCGAGTGGGAAGACCCGGGTTCGAATCCCGCTGCCGACATGGTTGACGCAGCTGGAAATACGGCATGGGACTTTGGTAAAACAACCGAATAATTATCGAAGGAATTATCCGACTCAAGAATGGGCCAGAAGGTTCGTTCCTATAGCCTCATTCTATTCTATTCTATTCTAAGTTTGCTGAAATAATTTTTCTTCGTATTTTGAAGTATTATTTGACGCATCATTTTTGAATTCTTTGATATGATTTAAACTTTGACTATTTTCCCTACCTCTCTTCCACTCCAATTTCTTACTTTTATCAAATAATTGTTCACTCAAATAAGCCATGACAATTTCAAAGTATAGAAGTAGTCGAGTTACTGTAAACCAGGTACTTTTCAGCGATACATATGACAGAATATCAACACTTAGAGGGTGCAAATTGAAGTTACCTTCCTTCATACAATTATTTCGTTACTATACTTCTAACATAAGATCAACAATTTCTGGGTACAAAAAGTATTTTTGTTTTTCTTCTTCCTGCATCGTTGCTGGAACATTCCCTCAATTTCATCACAATTCATTTTCCACTTTCGAAGTCCTGCTTTTCACAGGTTCCCGGTGGTGTTGCGCTTTAGGGCACACTGGAGCTGGAGGTGCAAATGGATGCAATAAGACGCTGGGTGGTCATTTGTTAAAGGCTCTCCATTCTGCAGCGGTCACGATATCTATTCGAGCCTTGCAATTCAATAGAGGACTAGCCCTCCAGACCTCGTGTCTCTAGGGCCAAGAAGCTGCACAACTCTACGGGAATTCGCATCCAGCGTTCACATTCTGTCTCTCTGCACGTGCTGTTTGTTTCTGTTTGGCAACTTATTTCTACTACACAGGGTTCCTGAAATAGCTCTTCCGATCAAAAGGATCTTGGAAAAATTATTATATATATCTTGGTCGATGTCAATTTGATCATGTTATTGTGTTTTCATTATCTATCAAATTTTCAAAGTTCTATGTACTTGAAATTTGAATTTCGTTCATTAGCAGAATGAATTAGTGACTGGATAAACTAAGTTGATGGTCTGAACAAACTGTATAATGTGCATGGACTATGTTTAGCATATTTATGCGAACATGAATGTGTATTCGGTGATTCTATCCCAAATGCAGTTGTATTTGTACAATTTAATTCAAATAATTTGTTTGAGATGGGAACCAAATTTCAGTTTAACACGTTTCCTGCGATGGGACCCACCGGTGGGTCAGTTAGGTTAGGTTCTATAATTTTTTCCGAGTCTTTTAGTGATGATGTTTACAAAGAAAAGATTTGCACCAGCTAGGCAATCGCAGGAAAAGTGTTAAGTACAAATTTCATCACAGGTTGCCAGATTTTCAGAACTAATGAATCAACATAAAAATCTACTAATATCTGTATTGAATGCTTCTCTTTTGTATGTAAAAAAATTCTTGAATACATATTTTTTGTTATTAGTTTTGTTTTGATTGACCGCAATGTACGCTGATTGAAACGAGATGCAGAGCTTTGTACTCTTAATGAGCATGATTTCATGAGAAGAAACGGACTCCCTCGAACTACTCCTCTCATTAAATTATAATTAAAAAATTTTCCTGCTCATCCTGCAACGTGAGGGAATCAGTTTCTTCACGGCAAGAAAAGGAAATCAGCAAACATTTCAGCGGAGGAGCAGCAACTGAAGCTGCTGAGGATACAATCACAAAGTATTTCTATAGGACTTTCATTCACAGTTCAAAGTGGGTTTAACTTACAGGGAAAAGATTTTATTTTAATTTTTAAATTCGACACGTGTATACGAATCAAACATGTGGTGATGTACGTCTTTATGAGGGGTGTCATGATTAAGAACAAGGATTTTTAGTTAAATGAGGACAACCTTTACTCCACACAGTAGACAGCGTCAGTAGGGAGTTATAGCACAAGCCCCACAGATGTTCCTAGACATTTATATATTATATATACACTATGCATATATATATATATATATATATATATANTGTATACATTTTCAGAGTTTAGTTAACTTTTGATTATATCCTGCCAGGATTCTGTAATATTCAATTACAAGTGAACATAACTGCCTTCTTACAAACGGTGTATATATTCATCGGAGCTCAAACTCATTACTTTTCGTTCGACTTGTCTATTAATAAATAAATAGGCCTTATATCTCAATTGATTCGCTCGTTGTTTTACAGTCTTGACGTTCATAAATCAATTAGCTTTATGAATATTCTCGAAAAAACTGACATCGATCAATCTCCATTGTCTGGAGTGACGCATCATGCAATCATTTTAATTACCTGTGCGTGCACTTTGGAATACATCACTTACTTTATTGCGCAGTTAGAGGGTCTTTACTCTTGTCGTTCAGTCTTTGTTCCACTCACTTCACAAGCATATTTAAGGAGTAATTTCTTTTTCAAACGCCTCTGTGCTTCCAAAGAAAAACATGAAGTCGTTCTTTCTGAAATGCCGTATTCGAGAACGATACTTGATTGTGCTGAACTAACTCTATTGAGTCAAAACAGAGGAAGTGATTTTCTAAAGTATCGCTCAGCTACTGTAGATACCCCGTGTATGACAAATATTCGTTTTGAAAATGCAAATTGCCCTGAGCGTTTTCTAGCTTCTTATCTATGACAGAATATCATCACATAAAAATAACTCTAGGTACATAACAAAGAATTCAGTTAGTGGTTCCACAATCAATACTACGGCTGTTCGGTAAAATGTAGCTCAAAAAATCTTCTGAAGGTAATAAGATCAGTGTGTGAGGTCGTACATCGCCGTGTAGGAACATTAGGCCCCCTCACAAAATTTGTCAGTATCTCCTTCTCACTTCACATCTATACCATCAATTTCTTGGTCACAATGGATGTCTCCATTAATTATGTTTACCATTTACTATAAGTTATCAAGACAATGTGAAAATGTCTGAAACTCAATAAAAAATCTTAAATGTATATAAAATATTTTCAACTTCCTCAGTATCTAAGAGACAAGTTCCTGGATGTCTACAAATTTTTGTAACTACTAGAATAAAATTTAAAGTTTTCAGTTGCACCAACCTTTCAGTAGCCGTAATTAGTTTAGTTAGTCAACATTAAAGTTCTGTATTCATTTTCTTAGCTCATATTAATTCGGCAGACAAACCATGAAGACTAACTCTAACGTCTGTTTATGGAAATATAAGCATCATTCCGTTAATTATATGGATCATCTTCCACCAATCAAAAATTCCAGTTTATACGAATCTTGGGTCAACTTAGTGACTGAACACAACACGCTTTCCACAAAGGCAGCCACTCTCAATAATTAAGGATGAGTTAAAAATACAAAGCAACACTCATTACAACCAGTGTTTTGCATTTTACTAAGCAGCAAACACAAAGAAAATACCTCATATTTATTACTGCTATTACTACATTAGTCTTCGGAGTGTGACCCCCTTGATCTCAACTCTGGCTCCCTAGGGGGCGATATCACCTCTCAGAGAATACATGCATTTAAGCTTTTAATTGAGAGGATTTACATTCGATTACTGTGCTCGCGCACCTTCTCATTAAGTAACACTGCATTGCTTTAATAGCGTGAAACTACGAGGTCTATTTCAGGTAGTTTTTCTAGATCCCTTCTGTAGTACGAATGTGAACTGTTCAACAGTTTATTCAAACTGTTCAACATCTTATTGAAATTGTTCAACACCTATTCAAACTGTTCAACAGCTTATACAGACTGTTTAATAGCATATTCAGGCTGTTTAATGGTGCATTCAAACTGATATATGGTGCAGTGTGCATTCAAACTGTCATATTATGTATTCAAATAGTAAAAACTATTTTCAAGCAGTTCATCTTCTTTTACTAGCGGAAGACACTTATTCACTGTAATATTTGTTCTTTGTTTTGTTTTTTCCTTCATTTAATTTTTTGCCACACCGTTGTGAGCTCCAGAATTCATCATTGTCTGAGCTTTTATAAAAAATCTATTAGGTCGTCAGCTGCCATCATCACATGTTGTGTTCTGTCACTTATACCTTTTTCTATTAGCATTAAAAAATCTATATGATACTTAGTTCTCTTTTCTTATCGGCCTCTGTCCTTTTTTTCAAAATTTTGAAAATGAGAAATCTTCATCTATGTATGTATGATCTATAATTAAATACTTTGTACCGCAAACATATCAATGAATATTAATTTAAAGTTTCCCCACCTCTTTAATCATGATCTGTCTGATTGAATAATTTTGATTCTTGTTCTGAAATTTCCTTTTTTTTGAAGTTGGAGATTCTAAAGAACAAAGAACGACTGCCTGACGACCAACCATTTGCACGATTGGCTAACTGGTTCCAGTGATCCTTTCGTAATTGCCCTCTTTTGAGCCTCGATTTTCCTCTTTTTCTGTATTTTTCGTTCTCTCAGCAAAGCAAGTACTGTGCCTTTCCCAGTAGTAAATAGTTTAAACATTTCCTGATGAGAAAAAGTGGAGGGAGAATGAGGGAAAGTGGAGAGCGAGAGAATGAGGGTAGAACACAAATGATGGAGTTCTTGTTGTACAAAAACTGAAACAAATTCAGCGTTTTAGTCACATGTAACAATTAGTTTTTACATTCACTGGATAAGATTTTTCCCAGAAGGAAACTTTTGCATACACTAAATAAGGAAAGTAGTAATGAGATTAGGAAGACAGTTTATATAAGAGAGGTATGTTTTACACCTATGATATCACCCGAAAGCAGGATAACTGCACATGACGTCCAGAAATAACGTATAGAGAAGCATCACAAGTTGTACATAATTACATATTCCATCTTCTTCAAATTCGCTTTCAACACAGGCAGTAAAAACCCGTTGGGCGATATTTGATGTTGTAAATGTATACTTTAATCTGTCGTTTCGCCTCCGTAGAGTTTATGTCATGCCCATGGTTCGTGTGAGAAATTTTATCCCTACAAAAGTAATTGTCTGTAGCGCCTCCATCGCTGTACCAAGACTCCTGGATGCAAAAAACTCTCTAGCACTGCATTCATATTTCTTTAAACATTTCTTTTGTATTTATATTATATTTCTCCACCATCTCTAGCAGTTCTATAACATTTTCTTATTTCTCTAGTATTTCTTTTACACCTCTTCATTGTATTTCGAGTATTTTCTTGTATTTTTGAAGTCTCTTTTAAAGACGCGTGTGATATTTCCCCGTATTTTCTGAATATTTTCTATAGCGTTATCATGACACTGAAAATCTCAGCATTTCGGTATCGTTGAATCCTTTCTCGCGACTTAATTCCAAAGTAATGGAACCTGGAGCCATGTATTCCCACTAGATTTTAGAGGTTTGTGACCTTCTCTATACTGCATATACCCAGCTGCCGTTATATTTATGCAATGTGTATACTGGGCCGTCATTATATTCATATAATACGAATACTGGGCTGCCGTTATATTCATAGAATATTCAAGTTCAGCAATAAACTTCGCACGTCTGGCACGAGTTTAATCTTGAGAATTTGAAAGCGTCTCTCAAGTGCAGAGTTCAAAAGAACAAAAATTCATACGAGCAGAATTCAGTAATTCCGCACATATTCTGTCAACGAGTTAATGCAAACCGTACTGCCTATTCTTATAGAAAAACCAATAAGCTCAATGTAAAACTTATTGCACCTCAAATTTTGATAACATCATAAACTAATAATCAAATATAATAACTTACTGGTAATTATTTCATAGACAATGTCATTCCCACTTGTAACACTTTGGACCTGCTAAACATTTCTTAAAGCTGTAAATGTAAATTTATTTGTATGAAATGTCTACACAAATGGCAACTCATTGAGAACGATACACAGTTAAAGCTCTGGGTGGTCGAGCAGGAGGAATAGGTGCAGGAATTCAAGGGAGAGATGCAGGATGAGATAGAGGGGGAGGAAAAAGAAAACGAGGAAGAGATATTAGCGGAAGAGATGCAAAAAAAGAAGTGAATGAAGAGAAAGACGCAGAGGAAGAAGGAATTGGAGGAGGTGGAAGAAGTGCAGAAGAAGGCGATGCAATACAAGGACGAGGAGAAGAGAGGAGGTGGAGGAGGAGATGGAGTAGGAAAAGAAGGAGGTGGAGGAGGAGATGGAGGACGGAGAGAAGAAGGAGGAGGAGGAGGAGGAGGAGGAGGAGGAGATAGTGGAAGCTTTGATGAGTGTGGAGTTCAAAGCAGCGACAGCGTATCGGCCAGGACACACATGCGAAATGACAGTATTTGCTCATTCGAATACTACAAATTACGAGTAAGGTTAAACTCCTTCAGTTCTAGGTTCATGAAAGTCGACTCCAGGGAATTGTAATAGCTGGCTCTGCTAGGAATATTCAGCAGCATGCAAAACATGAGCGGATATGTGTGGGAAAACTGAGAGCAAGAAAGTTGAAATACTTTGTACGAAGTCGAGGTACAGGTGTATTCTACAGAGCCAGTCGATTTTACCAATATAGTTTCGACTCTCACTCATATATAAGTTCATTGTTGAAGTAGAACACAGTTATAGAATAAAGTATAGCTGAACTCCCAACCGCTGAATATTTGAAACAAACATTCACTGATCTTGCAGTTAGCTATCTTGCATTTATGCATTACAGTATATTTTAAATGATCTAAAAACCACACACAATGCACAACGGAAGTAACAATTGTATGCAACCGAACCACAAGCACAAATAATCAACGCCTGCAGCATTAACTACAGTGCATGTCTACCAGCTGCTCTACGTGCATTATGCTGACTGATTCAAAAACTCTACGGAGGCAAGTCATCACATTTTACAGGGCACTCGTCTGCCTCCGGACAAATTCAATTTTCTGCAGAGGATGCTCCAGAATTTGATTGGCTCCCAGCCCCGTGTTATGAAACATGAGCGTCCATGTCTGTCCTGCAGTGCGGACAAATAGATTGGATGCACTTCACAGAAACTGGTGCCTAGTTGCAGAAGATCCATGGTTTTGTCAGCCCACATGAACTGGTTTGTGCTGGTATCATGTAGTTAATGGCATGAACGATTCAATGGATATGCCTGCAGATATAAGTAGATGTATTTGTCCTCGTTTATTGATGAGGTTAAAGAGAATCAATGTGAAGTAACTTGATTCCACTGTGATGCTGCAAAAAGTACCAGCATATTGAAAATAAATTTCGTTCAAACAAAGTTTAAAATTCGTTTCCATTTCTTAATGATATACAATGATCATTCTTTTCCTGAGTACATATCTGTTAGTACAAGTTGTACCACGTGATTTAACTTTGGCTTGAATTTTAAAGTCGAAAGAGAATTATATTTTTCTATAAATTCATTCGGTGTCGGAATGTAATACGGAACATGTAGAACAAGTTATTTTTTGCCTTAATAAAATGTATTCTTTTATTGTTAAGTTAAACTTGAAACGTATTTGATTGTAAAATTTAAACATAAATTTATGTATGTTTAACTTTTTCTGTTGTTCATATGAATGCGACGCTTCTTTACGTGCCAATTCGAACAATTTTCAATAATTTGTCGAAATATGTGTACCTTATATTATTTCTAACCTTATGTGTACCTAGAATTTGATAAATTGCTTGCAGTTTCGATAAAAAATAAGAATAAAGTAACAACACTCATACACTCCCAATAGCTACCTAAAATTTTGAAAGGAAAACTTCTCACGAGTGACTTTCTTTACGCACATATATGAGACTTGGGACGAACGTATCTCTGCCGCTTGAACATTGAAATACATTTTTGGAGACAAAGTACAATTCCAGTTATATTTCCTCTTCCTTAAATATCTTATTATTTGTATAAAGCAGCCATAACAGCTCTGTTGACTGCATGTATTCAGCAGTGCTCTATTTATTTTATTCCCCGCATTACGAAACATTTTGGTGTGTGACCCCGGGCACAGAAGGCATTTTGAGGAGACGGGCCTGGAGGCTATTGGCCCACTATTGGCAACGTGACAGAATTTCCAATGTATGTATATACGAGGGACAAGACAAATTCTCTCCAGAGAATAACGCATCGAGCGGCTGCAAATACGAGCACAACCGCCATGTTACGGTCCGCTGATGCCAAGAGACCCGCATTTTAGGGTTGTCCGCTGTGTGTGTTTTCTCAAATGCGGAAAACTGTAATTTTATTCGTGGTGTTATCGGCGTCCTGGAGCTCTTCAGTACGGGTTTGGGTGTTGTTTTACACGCTAAGCGCTCTAGGCTTTTATGTAGTGTGAACACTGATGGTCTCTCCAGTTATCCGTTTTTTGACCTTAGTTTTGGTGTTGTTAGAGCTCGTTTGTTTGTCTGTATAACGGGCAAAAATGTAGGTAGTTTATTTGTGTATGACTTGGGTATCATAACAAGCTGAAAACAGAGCACCTTATGCTTGATGTATGTTAATATTCATGAATTGAAAACAGAGTTAATTAAAAAAGTTAGAAATTAGTGAGGAACTACTCTATTGTTTTAGCATCAATGAAAAAAAAGTTAGGAAGCTGTATGACCAATTAAAGATGTAAACCGTTTCCCAATATATTTTTGCATGCTGTTCTTCAGGAAATACTTAATACTCGTGTTTAAAACAATTCTAACAAAATACAACTTTCTGTGAACCAACTACAGCATGATCCAATCAGGCAATCAAACAGTTTCCCATGATAATTCAAACATAAAAGGATATTCATTTAATCAATGAGTTTGTAGATAAATTCAGCCTTTATATCACACATATTTATAAATATCTATGTAAATCATGCTATACTATACGATATTACACATATGTACAGTGTCTAACGTAACTGAACAAAATGGATTAATTACTGTATGTATTAGGATACGACTGGAAAATTTTGGTTCACGCAAGGGACATTGACCTTAAGCTACTGAGATTATTCTTAGCGAATCTGAGGAATAAATTGACCTCCAAGTTGTCTCTCAGGCAACATCAATTTTATGTGAAGTGACAAGATGCATTATCATTGTATTGGTGTAAGACAATATTAATTGAATTGCATTGTTCTTAATTCAATGAAATTGATCCAATGATATATGGCAATACCTTAATATGAAATGTATCTTTATTTTAGGTGTCCATAGATGGAATACCATTTTTATCCTATGCATGTTATTGAATTTCTAATTCGTTAAACAAAACTGTATTAAATACATGTTTCCTTCACAACTGCTCCTTCGAATGGGAATATCAACAAAGTTGGTATGCTTGAAATTCCACGTAACAAACATAATTAACACATACAGCCAGATGGTACCTCCATTGTCCACCTAGCGTAAACAGAATTAAATCTCAAATATTTTACTGATGCTAGCATTAGAAAGTCACCTCGTTAGTTGTGAGCTGCAGCTGAGGTGACACATAATGTGTAGCAGTTATCAAGAAACTAGTCAACGCGCTGTGTTCATTTATGCGCGTTGTGTCACTCCGTGAGCGTGTGAGGGAAACACGGCTGTGTTCTTGCCATGTAGAGCTGTGAGATTTCCTTGTCTTTGAACAAACTAAACATTTTGAGATAGATAAGGATTCATAGGGTCAATTAGGAGTTTGAGAGTTGTTAGAGAGTCAAAGACGAAGAGAGTCCATGACTGAGAGAGTGATCGGACATACATGATGAAGCCTGATAATGATGCAAGCGGGATAATTTTGAAGATGTAACAGTTGTAATCTTAGCATACACAGTATGTGCCTGTGGTCGACTGTGCTACACGAAAGAATTACATACATGGTTGTGGTTTCACTGTAACTACACACAAAATGACAATATTCAGGAACAAACTTCTTGCAAAGGAATGATAGATTTCACTACCAGATTGTAGGGTCATTGCTGTCTCACTAAAAAATCCATACTTGATAGTCTCACACACGATTTTTATCAGGAATAAAAATAAAAATAAAAATCATGATTTTAATGAATCATGAAAACTACAGCAGCTCCTCTTCTGGGTCTTACAGATTCTGCCATTAATTCACGGACTCATACTTCAACAGATACGTAGTCTATTTTTACCTCTATTAAGGCTTCAGTCGTTCGCGTGTGGAAACTTCAGGCTGAAGTGAACTTGTATAATTGTTGACGTAAAAAAATAAGCCACTCACTATATATTAAGCTACTGATATTTTAAGCATTCACACAGTACGTGAAGACTTGCATTAACTTGGTCTCGAATAACTTCAAGGCTAAGTGCATCTTCAGTCGCTGGACTCAACTATGGGAAACTTGAGTTAAAAGTTGGCATATACTTAGAATAAATTTCGAGGACGCCACTTCACTTCAGCAACTTTGCTCGCCGATATTTATTTTTTGACGTTACCACATTGCTGAATTTATTTCGTTATTTTCTTTTGTTTCACTAATTTTATTTAATCAATTTTTTACATTGCAAGTAAAGCACATTACTGTACTAAGCCAGTTCAATCATGGTCTGATACGGAAAGAATTTAATACTAAGTTACATATATGATATCATTCATTTTTAAAAGTGACGTCCATGCAACGCCTGAAATAACACACACGTGTTCGCACGACCAGCTGTGTCCTCGAAACAATCACCTAAGCTTCCGAATTCAAGATTGTGAAAATCTTTTTTACGTGAATTCGTCCCTCAATTTGAGAAGCGTTGGAAGTAGCCAATCATGCGTCTCCGTGATGGTTGAAACTGAAACTCACTTACACGCTTTAAAACGATAGGCAACGTTTTTTACGTTTTTAACCTTATATCATGGAATAATGCACCTCTAGTTTCGACTACTGCGGTACTAGTCACATTAATTCTACTCCAAATTAGTTACATTGAGCTGAGACTCCCAGTACTAGAATAAACAGTTTATTTGAGTGAAGGGTCTGAAGCCCAACGTGTGAGAACTCCAATACCTCACCTTCTCGAAACCTGTGAGAGATGCGAGACAAAGACAGATGGCGGAGCAGTAGAGGCATGTGTCGCTGTGCAGGATTAAGCGAGACAAATAACCTTCCTCAGGAATCCTAACTGGGATTATTACGACTTTTGGATCGATAAATCTTTGACAACGAACTCCAACATCGCATGTTACGCACTGTTACGGAAAAGGAACACAGAGAGTTATTCGTATGAGCCGTTCTCTGAAATGTATTCACTTAAAACTGAATTTTTGCCATATTTTTCTTTGCAAAATGATTCGAGCAACTCTTTAAAATCAATGTTTAAAAATTGTCCTTTTGTCAGATTCTCTATAACAAATTTGAAAGAAAAACAGGCTGGAGCTTCGAAGTAGCTTTACTGGCCTCCAGCTCGATCGTAAATTTCTGTGCACGTCGAGTAAAAACAGAATAAGCTTCTAGCCAAAGACGAATGGTGTCGCAAAAATTCAACTGCTATCGAACAGGAAAGACCAATACTTCTACGAATCCCACTTTATTCCTTGAGAACTCATTCATTTTGAGTAGTTTTAAAACGCAAAGCGATTTGAATGACAGGAAAAAATTTTACAGAAGCTTATATGAAGAAAATAAAAGAGTTTGAGAAGCATCAAACATCTAATTGAGAGTTCTCATAACAAATAAAATAATCGTTACTCGTCTAGAAAAAATTGAATTTATAAGGCATTCAATTGGAAAAACATGGATAAATTGTGCATAGAGTTTAGAAAGTATTTATACCATATCTCAATTTAAGGTAATAGGAAGCATTCCTCACTCACATTAACTCAGCAAAGGCCGATACATTAGATTATTTATTGAGCTAGTAAAATTATTTTAATGTGGCAAAGTTCCAGTACTCACAGCAGTGCAAATATGGCACAAATGTTCATAATATTCAAATTATCCACATGATCTTCGGGTCTATTCCTGATCGATGTAGTCCAATGTTGGCTATTAAACTAAAATTCAGTATATTTCAATACATTATTCAATCCATCTTCATCTCAGCGTCTTGAGATGTTACCAAGCTTTACTTTAGAGGATAGGTTAATAATTAACTGAGAGAGATTTGTCTTCATTTGACAGAATCGTGACATTGGCTAACATTGAAGCTAAACTTTTCCCAAATGACTGGAATCTTCAATGCTCAGAACGTATTTCCTTTCTCTTGAATTCTGTCTTAAGCTAACATTTGGGTTTTTGATTCGTAACTTGTCATGAAATCAATCTTAATTGGACCTAGCAATCGTTGAAATGAAAGCGTTTTCTGACAATTGCTATCTTTGTATGTAGTCCATCTCAATTGAAGTGATTATTCTTGTGTGTCCACCACAATTTCTGCATGCATATCATTATCAGTTAGGCTTATGATAGGATCCAAGCAGGATCCAAAGTACTATCAATTGGGTCAGTCGTGGGGTCCACTCAGGGTCCAAATTACTATCAGTTGGGCCAGTCGTGGGGTCCACACAGGGTCCAGGTGACCATCAGTTGGGCCAGTCGTGGGGTCCACACAGGGTCTAAGTCTGCCTTGCATCGTACAGACAGTGTTCTCCAATTACAGCATTAAGTGGTCTTCTGAAGTTGAACGTCCCTCTGCAAATTGGCCTACACCCGAGCAGCGATTTCCTTTTCTGCTCAGAACTCGTGTGTCGAGTCGGAGAAGATACCACAGACAGCTGGTCACCACAGACAGCTGGTCACACTGGTCAGCTGGTCACACTGGTCAGCTGGTCACCACAGGCAGCTGGTCACACTGGGCAGCTGGTTACACTGGTCAGCTGGTC
>VCRD01001184.1:26302-68570 GCA_006783055.1 Trinorchestia longiramus | reverse complement strand
AAATGCATGCTTCTGAAATCGGCCATTATTTTTGTAACAACCTAATACATAGAAATTGCTTACGAAATAAGGACTGAAGTCATGAAAACAGTCATACAACCATGAAAACTTCGAGCAAATCAATGAAAATAAATTCCCTTTAAAGCTGTTCGTAAATTACTGAAAGTTTATTCAGTACGTGCAGCACACTCAGCACGTCCAGGAGGCGCAACACGTGCAGCACACGCAGCACGTGTAGCACACGCAGCACGTGCAGGACGCGCGTCAAATTATTGCTTCATATTTCCCCATACATCCACCTACTTCCCCGTACTTCCCCTACTTTCTCCTACCTCCTCTCATTTCCCCTTCTTCTCCTTACATCCCCCTACTTAGAATTATTTTCCCAAACTTCTCCTAATTCATCAGTAGTTCCCCTCATTTCCCCCTACTCCTTGTTGCCAATTTTGGGCATAGAATTCAGTGAATTCTTCACCCTGCAAAGAACTGCAGCAACAGTCAGGCCAGGAGCGAAGGGTCTGGGGAAGCAACATCTCTTGCATACATACATCATGTCTTGTCTGGCATCACAGTCCTGCCTTGAAACAAGACTGAACCCTGGACTGACCTTAGGTCAGTCTCCTCCACAACACAGGGTACAGTCTCGCCATTTACTTTGCAACAAGTAAACATAGTTTGTTATTTCTGTAGGCATTCTGTGGTATTTATTTTCTGGGTTAGGTAATCAACCAATCATGTAATTTTTTTAATAAATAGAGGCACTTTGAGCTTTTCGCCTCCGGCTTACAACATCTCGTGCTAAGACGCACGAATGAACAATTTGCGAGCGTCAGCAGCGTTAAACTAGTCTCTTTGCTCAATGAAACTCGATGTCTTCTCTTGCTGCCACAAAATTTGCTTCGCAAAGACTTCACTATCTGTAGGAGGCGATACTCGGTTGCAGATTCTGGCGCGAATATGTCAAATCCATTTCAGCTAATAACCCTAGCCAAAGGTCTAGGCATCTCTCTCATTCGCCATATACCATACAAAAAATTTAAATGCTTGTATACAGTTTATAATAATTGTTTTGTGTACAAAGAGAATATACGAAATCAATGAGCAAAAAGAGTATAGATTCTCTGTCTTACTGCAGGATCCCGTGAAGAAGCAGCATCACATCTGATAACGCCGTTGCTTTGGGGGTCACAAGTCCTGATCCTCGTGACCTCAAGCCTGGAATAGGAATGGGAATGAGCGTAGTCTCATGAACGCTGGGCAGCTCTTCCTCAAGTGGGAACTGAAGAGTTTTTGGGTTTGGAATATTCCCACTATCTCCCGTGGGAATCCTCACGATTACCTTGAAGGCTGGGAAATTTATTTCTGTACAACCACAAAAAAAATGGAAAAATTAAAATGTTCTTCAGGCTAATTTTGGGAAAACACAAATATTTTGAAAATATTGTGAAAAAGTAATTATTTATTCAATAAATTTATTAAATTATAGTTTAATTTAGCCAATATCGCCACCATTTTAACAGTGTTCTTTCGGATATTACTGACAAATTCGCATTAAAATTTAACTCTTTTCTAATAAAAAGACTGGGTAGAAAATCTGTTACAGCTAAAACGAATTCTTCTACATGCAATGCGTCTAGTTTACAGAATATTCAAAAAGAGAAACTGATAGTATAATTGCTCGCAATAGGTAAAATTTTAATGAATGTTCACGATCACCTAAAAACAGCAAAAAAAAGTTTGGGTGCAACTTTTTTGAGCAAACCTAAATTTCTGGTTGTGTCTGCCGCTGAATGCAAATTCCAGCAAAAACTGCAAATCACTCTTTGTGTTGGATTAAAAAATGTACCGCACTTAGTTAAGGAAATAAATGTTTAAAAGAAAGAAAAGCAGCCCCTAAGTGAGAAAAGAATAAGAAAGCCACACATGCACAATTCCAATACTATGTTGGTCGATGATCGTGAGAAATAAAAGAAATAAAATAGAATAAAGAAATAATAGAATAAGTAAATAGAAAAAATAAAAGCCTTCCAAATAGCGAACTCAACTGCCTTTAAAAGTCTTATGCATTTGCCACATACCGTGGGTGTTGCTGTATGTATGCTTTGTGTGGAGCGTAAGTCTTTCTGAACAGATCAATCCATTTACTGCATATTTCTGTAGATGTATAGGTATGATTTAATTTATGTGCAAATGAATCAGTTTCTTTTTGATATTTTTACTATGTCTACTGTGGTATCTATTTTTCACTATGATTCTTACCACAGCTTCTATATCTTCTATTTACTATAGTATTTACTGAGGTATCTATATCTATGTAATATTCACTATAGTATTTAACGTTGTATGTATCTACAACTACTGTTCATTATAGTATTTACGCTAGTATTTTTAATGCATCTAAGATTTACTATAGTGTCTAAGACAATATCTACTTTATAATATAATCTACTATTAACTGTATCTATCTACCTCAGCTCACAGCACTCCAGCGTTCAATCTACCTACATTGCCATGCTCTAATTTTTTCCCCACCTTGATTAATTTTGCTCAAGAAATTATCCATTAAGTTGAACTGTAAAGCAAAAACACCGATGATGCTTCACAGAATTATTAATGAATAAGTGTGCAGGTTCTGAATATTTTTGCTTTCATTTTTTCGTTTGGGATTTTTTGCGATAGTCGTTTGTTTTAAAAGGTGTTAACAAATAACTAAAGTTTCATTGCTACATACTAAAATGTGAGTTTAAATGGCTATTCATTAATATTTATTTTAATATTCCTTACTCAATGTTACTTATTGAGCATCAACCTTCTCCTCATTAACATTCATTTAAATATTCATTCAAAAATTAATTGATGAAATTACACTGTGAGCATTAATATTTACAATACTTTACTAAAGCACCGGCAAAAACCTTATTAATATTCCGTGAAGTTCATCTTCCGCTTGAGCTGAAGGAGCTGCAGCACATCCTTTGTTTCTGCTCCCCTACTCATCCTACTCCTGCATTCCTCCTCTCGTCCTAAGGATCCTTCAATCCAGAGAACATTTAAGAAAAATAAAATTACAGAGCCGTTAGCTGCAATCAAGACTTCTTGAGCTTCATTCCAAGTATAATTTTCTCCATGAAAAGTGCTGTTTGGAAATATGGAAGACTTTCCTGGGATAACGAAAGTTTGTTTGTTTCTCGTATTCTGTTCGTTGAATTTAATGTTAAGCAACTCTAAAACTGAACATAAATGAAAATAAAGTTAAATTAAAACTTTGTGAAAAGTAAACTGAGGAATGAAACTAAAACTAAGCTGAAATGAAACTAAAACTATACATAATTCAAAATAAAATGAAACTAAAACTGCAATGAAATTAAGAAAATGGAAATTAGAAAGAACACCTCGTTCTCACTGCACTGCTTTTTGGTTGTTCAGAATACGATACATGTATTGTGGGGCCTGACTTATATAATATGAAAACCAGTTTCCAAAATTACCAATTTTACTCGTATAACGTGTACATCAAAGCATTCATAAAAATAATAAAAAGACCTATAAAAAGACTAACGGGTCTTTGTTTCATTCTAAAAAAATTGACGTGCTGTAAATCTTCTTCTATAAGTGAGCTCTAGTTTTCTTGGAAGCGTTTTAGATATATTTCAAACTTTTCATGAAAAACACAACTTTTTCCATAATTATGTTTCCCTACGTCTATCACTCGTGCAAGTCCCGGAAATCAACCTAAAACATCTATTTTAAAATTTAGTAAAGAATTGTGAATATTTAGTGATATATGAAATTTAAACATACGAAAATTATGATAATGGTAAATATTGAGCAGTAATTCTTCAACATTTAGTAGTTTTTCAGCAATTTTTTTTCTTCGCGACCTCGACAAGAGAATTGAGAAATAATATTTCAATTTTAAAAACTTAAACGATTGTTGAACGAACATCCGTGTCGGGGCCCCTGGCACGCTTCAACAATTCCCGGAGCTCTTTGAACTACCCTCATCAGTTACGGAGGTACCTGAAGGTACATCTGCAAGGGGTGGGTCCTTTTCTGGTTGCCCCATTTTGTCCTTGGAAGACGGAGGGGGAGAGAGGGAACTACTCTCCTAGCTTGGCATATAACCCACCGTGTGTTGATGCTCCTCACAGTCTTCCTCAGCTGAGCATCTCTGCATCACACCTGAGCATCTCTGCATCACACAGCCTGTACAACTGCAACCATGTTTGCCAAACTGGTGAGACTGCAAGTACTGGCTGTTTATCTTAAAACAGTCATAAATTCTGTTTCATCCATTGAATTATACTGATTTGTTTACTTAAACATGCGCTAAAAGATTAAAATTGAGTATCATACATGATATGATGTGTTTGTACATATCCAATAGATAAATTACGATTATTTTTTAATTGTAGTGAGTCTTTTTGGTAGGTTCAATAGCATTGATTAACTTATATAAACACTTCGGTCTTTAAATGGGTGAACTCATTTAATTTTACACCTTTAACTAGCAAATTGCACGTCAATGTGTTTACCTATTTAAAAATGTTTACGTTTGTATGGAAGTCCAAAAAAATAATACAACCCTCACGTTGTGTTCACAAAGATCGTCTTCAGAAGAATCAGTTCGTTCAGTTGCAAGAAAATCATATAGTTTGCAAAGCACACTCTCATAAAAACTAAAAATTCGTCGAATTTTGGAACACGACTATTTTTATTTCTAATGGAAAAGAACAAAAAATGATTGGAGCGCAGAAGCCAATAGAAATTTCTCTATGATGCACGGTTTCACTTCATAAACCTGAAATAAATATAAGTGAGTTATTCTTTTATGGTTGTGTGGACTATTTCATATTTCAAACCATGATTTTTTTACTCATCACAAAATTTTTACTCACTTATAAAATAAATATAAGTTAATACCCTATAAATAAGATTATCATCGATAATCACGTTGAAAAACCCGCTTCATTTTAATACATGAAGAATTTTCAAAGTATGTGAAGGTCATTCATGAAATTTATTGTTGTTTTACGTACAGCTGCTCGCTCTCGCCCTGGTGGTTGCCGCACTCGCCATGCCCCGCCCTGATGACGACTTCTTCAGGTGGGGCGCACCCTCCTTCAGGAGCTACGCGCCCGTGTCCTTCCAGCCTGTCCGTAGAGTCGGTGAGTCTGAGTGTATTATGTACTGCAGGTTATGAATGATATCTATGGCAGGTAATGAATGATATGTACAGCAGGTTATGAATGATATGCATGGCAGGCAATGAATGATATGTACAGCAGGCAATGAATGGTATCTATGGCAGGTAATGAATGATATGTACTGCAGGCAATCAATGATATGTACAGCAGGTAATGAATGATATCTATGGCAGGTAATGAATGATATGTACAGCAGGTTATGAATGATATGCATCGCAGGCAATGAATGATATGTACAACAGGCAATGAATGATATCTATGGCAGGTAATGAATGATATGTACAGCAGGCAATCAATGATATGTACAGCAGGCTATGAATGATATGTATAGCAAGCAATGAATGATATGTACAGCAGGTTATGAATGATATCTATGGCAGGTAATGAATGATATGTACAGCAGGCAATCAATGATATGTACAGCAGGTAATGAATGATATATACAGCAGGTTATAAATGATATGTACAGCAGGTAATGAATGATGTGTACTGTAGGGGTAATGAATCTAAACGTATTAATGAATCCAAATTCAAATGCAATTCAGAACTTGAATGTCAGCTTCAAAGTTGTTGCCTTAATTCAGAACTTGTTATCTGGATCATGAATTTGGAGTTTAATTACGAGTAAATAGGTAGGTTTTTGAGTAAGTAAATTTGAGTTTTTGAGTAAGTAAGTAAATAAGTTAGTATGCAAATAAGTAAGCCAGGAAAGAATCATGTGTGCACAGTAAGTTATTAAGACTATAATTCTCTCTACAGCACCTCTGTTCTAACTTTACATTTTCATAAAAGCTAGTTTTGAATAATTATTAACGTTGAATTTCAGCAAAATATTATCGTGATCAAAACAAATAAAAACTCACTGCATTCTTTCACGGCAGATCAAAATTCTCAATAATAATGATTATAGAAGCGACCACCTGCAACATTCTGATATTTTTCCACTGCCAGCCATCGCGTCAAGCAAACAGGCTAACTGTCTCTTGGTGTTATCGTGTGACTCTTTATTGACGAGTCGTATCATGGATACACAATAACGAGAGTCAAGAACAACGGTGCTCAAAGTTACTCACATTTTGTTTGAGTTACAGATTCAGCGTAACAGAAAATCCGTACTTAGGAGTTCTGTGCTCGGAAGGTCAATGATCTTTGCGTTTCTTGACTAAATAAACTTCATTCAATACAAAAAACGGCATCAATGGCTCCTTAAACCTGACAAAAAACTATTATTTTTAGTTGTTTTATTATGCTAGCCATTGTTTGTAGATCCACAGGACTAGACTTTGGGCACAAGTGAATAAATTCGTGAATTTTGCATGAATTTCGAGTTCATTTAAATAAAGCACATGAGTGATGTTTGATGTTAAAAACACCCTGTGAGCCGACATTCAATTTAGAAGTTTAAACATTCAAACGCCAGTTCTGAAACAATTTTTATCCGTATTTCTTGACTAACAGAACCCGTTAAAGTTCTGATAGTAAAAATTTGTGATGAGGTTTATTTAAAAAAAATCAAGTTAGTAACTAACACTTTTCAGTAACATTAAAGAAAATTTAAATTAACACTTTTTTATTCCCATTTTGCAGTGTATTCTGCCCCCCGCCGCGTCTTCACCCCCACTATTGTGCGAAGCTTTGGGGGATACTTTGGGGGTGACGACGACTTCTACCATGATGACTAATAATTTTTTTGGCACATGGTAACAACTACAATTTTTAGATAATTGTAGTTATTTCATACGGTGAAACAAAGCATTCAATGTTCAAAAGTGGACAAACAGTGATAATTATTTTTTAAATATTGATCTCTTACGAATGTCTCTGAACAAATTTAGATCCTTGTAAAAAAATAAATCGCCTTTTACATGAATTTCATACAGATAAGATATCGCCATGAGGGTTCGATTATTTTTGATTAATAATTTTTAATTCGATTTGTAGTCAGTAGCTTTACCTCGTCACTAGTGCCACCAACCTACTCTCAAAATTGTATCCGTGATACCAAAGAAGTATATTTCCGCATAACATCGAATTTTGTGACCAGTTGCCATTCAAACAATACAGAAGTGATGCTCTGGGAGGAGAAAAATCACAGGAGATTTTGGGGGCGATTTTTTACACGTTTGCTCGAATTTGACGTTGATTTAGCTAGAATTTCCGTTTATAGTAGAATCTCCTCAAATTTACGGAAATCTACTAAAAACTAAATCTACTAAAAGCGTCTCCATAGCTTCTCAATTAACGGCAACTGGACTGTCAGCCATAAATATTCATTACGAAAATATTTACATTCTAAACTTTTTTCCTGCTGATCTTTGTGTGACGTGCAAATTGTATCATTAATTTTAATATTCCAACTTTAAGAATGCATATTATTTCGAAATTTAAGTTTTAAATAAATTGTAATATTTTTCTCTTTCTGTCATACATTTGAAATAAAATTCCTTTCTTTCACTTCTTTTGTGTATTTCTTTTGCCCATCATTACCCATCCTAGATCAAAACTTTAACTGCTGGATCCAAGAACAGAAAAAGATCGTTAGAATTACAAGGCTAATGACAGTTCTGAGTTATTTTTGAAGCCTCTCTAAAAAATAATGATTTGTGCACTCATTAATTTCAGTTCTAAAATTCACGCTATTCTTCTGCTCAGATATAACGTACAACTATTCAGAAATATACAACCTTTCCTACAAGTACCAGTTTATTAAAAAAGTATCAAAAATATGATAGAAATTGCAGAAGTATGTTTTATTTCTGCAGTAAGATGCAATAAAGTTTGTCAGTATTTTACTCAGGTGCATTTTTGTTTAGTTCAAGCAGTGCAATCTACTTGTGTTTCATCCGAAACGTAGAGCAAAAATGCTCGTTCTACCGTACGCCATTCTACCGCACAAACTTGTGGTGCTCTACCATAAGTAAACTTGTGGTGCTCTACCATAAGTAAACTTGTGGTGTTCTACCATAAGTAAGCTTGTGCTGCTCTAACATAAGTAAACTTATGCTGCTCTACCATAAGTAAACTTGTGCTGCTCTACCATAAGTAAACTTGTGCTGCTGTACCATAAGTAAACTTGTGGTGCCCTAATGTACCATAAACAAATTGTTGATGTTCTACCATAAGCAAACTTGTGCCTACGAACCAGACCGCGTATCTTAAAGAAAAAAGTTTTCACACGGTCCAACTTATTGCTCAACCTTGGTAGAAAAATGAGATTTCTCTTCAAACAAAGACATTCTTTTGGGCCTTTAGTAATTAGATAAAATTAGTAGAATGCCCCCGAGGAGTCGTTCAAAAGAGACTCGTTCTTGAAGATCAGGTTAGACTAGAAGTCTTTCAAAGTTCTCCAACGTTGCGAGTCTTTTAGAGCTCATTTTTAAAGAGGCCTCGGAGTGTCGTTTAGTCTATTTCCAGCGACAGCAATTAGGACTACAGTTAAACAAGGACTGCAGTGCCAAAAAGTTGAGTTCTTTGT
Source organism: Trinorchestia longiramus (assembly GCA_006783055.1). Taxonomy (NCBI): domain Eukaryota; kingdom Metazoa; phylum Arthropoda; class Malacostraca; order Amphipoda; family Talitridae; genus Trinorchestia; species Trinorchestia longiramus. Next base: position 59,888 of record VCRD01001184.1, on the reverse strand, counting down.
AACATCTTTATTTGCAAAATTGCTTCTGGTATTACCGTGTCAGAAACACAACCATGTTTTCTTAACATTTTTGTTAACATGTTTTGTTAACATATTTTATTCTCCGTTATTGTTGACATTTTTTGTTAATATGTTTTGTTAACATGTTTTGTTAGCATTTTTTGTTAACATGTTTTGTTCACCGTTTTTTTAACATTTTTTTGTTAATGTGTTTTACTAACATGTTTTGTTAACAAAGGGCGTCGCAGGAGTACTTTATTACTTGTACGCTGTGACAGGGAAAAACTCGTTGAATAAAATCTAAAATGACAAAATGAAAAAAGAAAGTCGCGAGGTACTGCTGTGTACGCAAAAAAGATCTTAGTTGTACCCACTTCTGGAAACGATTTGATGATAAAAAGTTCCATTGAGAAAAATCATTTCAAATGTTTATTCAGGCTCTATATTTAGCGGTGTTATTCATCTCCATCTTCAATCATTATTTAAACAGTGGCAATAGACAGCGGCAATAGTCTAAAAGTAGCCCACTTTCAACGTGCGTTATTTTTCTCCTGCGTTGCGATGGATATTACTGATGGATATCGACTGCATGGCAACACACAGAATACAGTCTTTGGAACACACGGTGTGTCAAAAAATATATATTGACTCTTTTACTGCCCATTACTCATGTATTTTATTCCTACTCGTGCAATGTGTATCTGCAAAATTCAGGATTTATGAAGTAAAATACATTTTTCATTTTTACCCGTGGTATTATCAGAGTCTGAATATTTTTCATGACTGTATGCAGAACTTCCATTTTCTATTTTATCTACCAATAACAGGGCCGAGTGGGAGAAGAAAGCTAATAACGGAAAAAATGGCGTGTTTTATAGTGATCCGGTGCCTTTGATACCGACAATACAATGCATTGTATTGTCTAGTGCAATGTGTACCCGTGAACTTTGCCATGCGAGCAGCATTGCTTCGTCTTGCCATTTCGCGTTGTTCGTCCGATAGTCTTCGGCGTCTTTCTTGCTGTCGAAGTCTTGCTGCTTCTCTTACGGTTGGACACGTTTCTATCCATGTTGGCCTTTTTTACCGGAATTTTATTCTGAAAGGGCCTCTATTATCGTTTTGAAGCTTTTCAAGTAAATCACAATTTGGAAAACAATAACTCAATTTCCAAAATCTTTGGCTTTATACCAAGTGATAGCCAGGTTACTGGCCAAACTAATTTAAAACATTTCTTTTCGCATTAGCAATTAAAAATATCAAAGCATCATGATGAATTTCAACAGAAAAAGGTCCAAAGAAAATTTCTATTTCTAAAAATAAACCGATTGTGTATTCTGGATACCATAATGCAAGTGAAAGGGAATTGAATTGCCACAGAAAAATAATGCTACAGAATGATTTCTTGTATTTCTTAAGCTTTATCCTTGTTGTTGTTATCCAAGTTATCGATTAGAAGAGTGTGACACAATGACAGACGGATGTGGCTCCTATTATAGTATAAATTGGGATGCTTAATGGCATAGATACGCCCCTAATGAGTTGAATTAATAAGGAGTACCTTAAATTTATAACTATTATGTGTCATAAAAGCGTTAATATTTTGCCCTATGAATTATATTCCTCTGGCAAATGAGGAAAGAAACAATTTTTTTAAATCTATAGATTCGCAACCAGGCTGAAAATGGCCGTATCCACGATACCGTCTAACTGAAGTGACGCGTTGCGTCACACGGAATCTAAAATGTTGATCAGTTCAGTCTCCAAAAAGGAGACCAAATGCCAAAGAAAAGCCCAGTTATGATAGTAAGAGCGTGCAATATTTATTTTCCTTAAGTATTGGCTGAGCCTTCGTGCAGCGTTTGAGTAAATCCACGCCAACGTAAGAATTAAAGTATTAGTGCCAGTGTAACAGTTAAGTGCTAGTCTATTATCCCTAATGAACCAGTTTTACTTTAGAAAGAAAGACTAATATAACATCTTAGTTTTCGAGATCATTCGTTGAGTCATGTTTGTTAAAATGATGACGCTCCTCGTATCTGTCTTAATCACAAGTGTTGCATTATACTCATCGCAAATTCAAAGCTCGTCGAGAAAAAAACTAGCAATGTGTGTAAAAGCCACAGTTTGAGGCATCTTTATATTTTAAGGTAAGATTATGGAGATTTCGATCGTTTGCTAGCACGAACAGCGATCCTGCAATCGGTGGTGGAAGCGCACGCTGAGAATCTACGCTGTACGTAGCCTGTTACAAGGCTACGTCATGAGGTAAATATGGGGATGTAGGAAGAGGGTTTAGTGGGTTTAAATGTCTGTGACCTTCCATGTACGCTACTCTGGAATGCGCATTAGATGTGTGTTCGCGTGTGTGTATGTCTACGTGTTCATTCCTTCTCATGTACGCTACATGTTACAAGCATCTACACGACAGACTGTGTACTGAGTACTACTCTCCCAGTACCGAATGTAGTATACGACACCTATAATCTTCTTTAATGGGCTAAACAATACGATTACTTACTATTTCACTATATCTGGGATTACTTACGGGTTACGAAGTTATATTTACAGTGGGTGACAGCACACTGTTACGGGATTGCTTACGACATCACAGTTACGGAGCTACTTACGGATCACATTTACAGCGGGTCACGACGTCACAGTGATGAGGATTACGGCATAAATGTTACGGGGGTTACAGCATCATTCTTACAGAGGTTACGGTCTCATATTTACAGTTACTTCATCACTGTTACGGGGGTCACGACATTACTGTTACGGGGGTCACGGCATCACTGTTACGGGGGTCACGGCATCACTGTTACGGGGGTCACAGCATTTCTGTTGCGGGGTTACTTCGCTAAGTACCTTTATAATTTTATTCACTTCATCAAAGCATAATTGCGAAACAGCTCGAGATGGAACACTCAAGGACGACCTCGAGCAAGGGTCACAGCGGGGAGGTCGTTTTGCTTCTCTAGAACATCTTCTGTTCCCTGTTGGACTTAGAAGACGAATATTTGGCAACTTCCAATATTGTTACGCGGTGATAATACGCAGGATTTCTTAATAAGTGTCCTAACAAAAATTACATTAAAATAATTGTCAATAAATTCATAGAAGCGGGATCAACAAAAAAAAGATTGATGAACAAGTTAAAGGAATTTTTTCCATACCCACTTAATTTTGCCTTATGATGACGTCCATAATTTTCAGATTCAAATTCTCTTGATTTTTTCCTCATGGGATATTTAAAAGGAAAGACTCACATTATGATATTTGATACGTCGTCGAAATTAAAACGAAACATCTCTCATGAAATCAACAATGACTTCAGAGATACAGAGCCTCCTCCCATCTCTGTTGCCTGACTCACATTCATTTCCATCAGGGCCTGGTCGTAACTTAACGAAGACATTTGAAGTAATAAAACTGCCTTCTTCATAATGAAATAGCAATTGTGTGTCTTAAACTATAAATTCAAATAATGAGAATTGTAGAAGCTAGAAAAACTATTCCAGTTTACATTAATATTTCTCCTATTAAAAATAACTGATAAAAACTGTTGTTTTTCACTCGATATTTTTATAGTGAACTAAATGTTCTATCGTATTTGTTATCATATATCGAAAAACAGACAAAATCTTTGCAGTGGAGCTATCATGTTATGTTTGTCTGCTAATTTTTATGTTGCTGACTTTCCCTTGAAAGAAACATTTTGAATTAGTTTCTTCAGATTTGTAGTCCCTTCAGGACTGAAGGACTAAGAAGGTGTAGCCTGGCAGGAGACATAGCAATCTTAAATTTAATTCTTCGGAGAATCGTTATGTAATGTTTAAAAGTTATTAGTTTGCCCTAACATACAACGTTTTTTATGATATTTCCAATTTCTTCTCAAAAAATACGCTTTGTAGTATACTAACACATTTTACGCCTCGTCAAGGTTGTCCAGCGATGAGTAGTTTTTTGATATATTTCAATAAGGAAATCACTGAAAATAGATAATCTGAAACTTATTATTGTGACACTGGTTTACCTTAAAAATTTAAACCGAGGGATATGATTTCATCATAGTCATTTGATCGTGGAAATGACTTAGTTTAAACTTACTGCATGCTTAATTGTTAGTTTATTGGTCGACGAGCATGTTAACATATACATACACAAATTTAAACATCTACTAAGAAATCAATATGTTCTAAGTATTCTAGTTTTAAAAACAAAATGATGTCAAATATTCTACGAGTTTGAAGATCATCAGTTTGTAATAAAAGTAAAGCTATGCATGATAATTACAGAAGTAATAAATCCGAAAGGCTGTAAACTGGTAGGCCTATGATTACAAAATTTCAATACTACTTCCAATTGAAATATTTATCCGTCCGTCAGTAAATGAACCGCCGGATCCATATAAAAAATAACTTTAATAATAAAGCATTATAACTATATACTATTTTAAACACAATAGATAATCGTTATGAACAATTATGTTGCTAAGAATTTATGATGTACAGTGTCTATACATATATACACACATACATATGTACATATATATGTATGTACACGTGTTTTTTACATGTATATTGGTTTATGGATTAATACAGATCACATGGTTCTACGGTCCTGAAACATCAGGGGTGATTCAGGATGGTCTTGAGTGATCCGAGTGAGCCCAAACAAAAACAAACAAACAAACAACTTTATTTCCACTCAAGTACAAAGTACATAGACATTAGTACATTGATTTTTCAAATTCTTAAGGTTAACATGGACCTTGGGTCATCCAGGGGAGTGGAAGGGACCCAGGGTGGCTCAGAGAGACCTAGGTCACTCCAGGTCCAGGTCACTCCAGGTCCAGGTAACCCTGGTCCAGGTCACTCCAGGTCCAGGTCACCCTGGTCCAGGTTACTCCAGGTCCAGGTCACTCCAGGTCCAGGTCACTCCAGGTCCAGGTTACCCTGGTCCAGGGTGACCAAAAAGTCCTAATTGAGTTTCTGAATTAGGGTTACTATTAAAACTAAAGTCCTAGAGTCTTATAATCCTAAGGTCTAACGTGTATTAGTTCATACATTCATATATGTGTTTTTTATCTAATATTTTTAACAGAAGAGAATTACAGTTTCAAGTTTACTCCTGGGTATTCTTGCATTAAATAGAATTAGATCTTGCAGGTGGCACGTTTATGTATGAGGCTTCAGTTTGCTTGAAGGTCCAGTTCCTTGGTCTATACAGAATCTAAAAATAAATATTAAATTGTAGCATAGTAAATTCTTGGGGTTAATAAATATTGCATCCTGTCATGAATCTTCCCGGGATGTGAAGGAAGTTCTACGAAACTTTGAAATTATTTTTCTAGGCATTAAATCCTTGTTGTGAAAGCACAACGAGTACACTGGTAATTTTTTTTCATGCGTGCGATCTGGGACTCTCGTTATCCTAGAATCTTTACCAGCACATTTTTTGCTTCCATTTCCTTATCTCCGGTCACGGGGAGGGAAGGATCACGAAGATTTATTAGGCAAATAAATAGCGACCACGATAAACGTCCTCAGGAGTGGCATTAATCGCAATAAAAAGTTTTCAAAATCGGCGATAATCCGAGAAAAGTCAGTGAAGCGGCAGTAAAGCGTCGGGCAGCGCCCGGAAACTGCGTCATTAAATTTCTTCGATGCTTCCGCGGGCTTTCAAGTAACAGAAGCTCTTTTGTCGTTAAAATTGCTGTTTTGTTGGTTTATATGAAGTAAATGGGCGACCGCTGGGAATCTCGTTACTCTCTATATGACCAAACGGGATACGGCCAGCAGATTGGGGACTTCCGTTCTTTTAAAAGTTTCCATCAGCTCGATTTTACTTAGCGGAAGATTGAGGCAGGCGCTTTATTTACAGAGATGTTTGAAATGAATTCTGAACGTATATAGTCATTTTATTTTACTTTTAACCCCTAGAAAAGTATTGCATGTGATGAACTTACCGCGTTATTCTTACGATCCTAATCTGTTACCTCAACAGCACCCATTGAAAGAGCTACGATAACTTCCTATATCTATGAGCTACATAACATTTTCTACGTGAAACAGATTATGAAATTTATATACACTATGATGGTGAAGCGAGAACAAAAGAACAAACAACATTTCTAGCAGAATGTAGGAGTGGGCGTGGCTGCCCACGCACCGCCTCCGTGAGGTCACCTACTCGGCAAAGTGGTGTTCATGTAGCGAACGGCTTGTGCGAGTTGTGCCCTCCTAAGAAGTAAGAGTCACTTACACACTTAAACCTAGAGTGATCTTCAGTGATCCAGGGGAATTGAGGGTAACTCAGGGTGATACAAGGTGACCAAAAGTGGCGTATCACTCCTCTATATCGTGTACCATATTCAGGGACATGTAAACACGTACGGGTTTGAGCTTTAGAAAGCGGTTTTTCAAGCCCTTCTACAGAACTAAAAGTTTGGTTAAGTAGTGAGTTTGTTGTTATTGCTTGAAAGTTGAAAAAGCACGCTGTAAACGCGAATCAAAAGCCCAGTTTTCTTTAAGACGATAGTTATTCACAAAAAAATCATAACATTATATAATGCTCATAGCTACACAGTTTCTTATTGCATCCTGAGAATATGTGGGAAAAACTATTGACCATTAACATATATGTTGCATGTTACATTCCATATTGTCTAAATGTAAAAGTTAATCAAAATCTATCAATATATGTAGCAAAAAATGTATTGAGAGTATATATTTTGAGACGAAAAAACTTATTAACGCTGCTGCTCTCACACGATGACGTAGCAACCATTTTTGGTCGATTAACTTGTTGGCTCAGGTCGTTTGCTGGTGCTGATGTGCCTCCGCAGGATAGAATTATTCAATACGTGCAGTGAACAGACTCATTTGAATGTACAGCTTTTGTGTCTGTTTTGTAGTGTAACTGTTGACTGAGGTATCCGCATGATGGTCTGTTTTCTTCATGGCTAGCACTGTAAGAGGCTGCACACGTCTGCAGAGGCACATTTTCATACATATGATTCATCCCATTTGCAGATTATTCAGAAAAATTATTCAACATAAAAACTTACCTTTTGCGTTCATTTCTAAAGCATTTTTTAGCACTGGCTCGCAGCGCACAAAAGTTAAACGAAAAAAAAGAAGTTGGAGGACAGGAATTCATTTTTGGATCAGTTTTGGGTAAGAAAGAGAACAAAGTTTATCTGAATCGTCTTCTTATATTCAAACTTGAAAGTTTTTCAATCTAACATGAACTCGCCTGTGATCGTGATGTCATGTCGTGAAATTGAAAGAAGATTGTTGATTTTGCGCTTAAAAGCCTTCCGGTGAAGAGAGCAATTCTTAATTTAAAGTGCACAACTTACAACTTCAAATCAATACTTACGAATAACTAACCAGAGAGAAAATAAATAAATGAACAACCAAATAAATGAGCAAACAAATAAAAGATTGATTCATCGTTCAGTACAAATAAGGCTGCATAACAAGGATTAATGTGTACGTATATACAGACAAGTACACACTTGTACAGGTTAATGTAGCCTCCTAACAATTTAAAGACAACATTCATTTCCTCATAATTGAAAAATAGTTTGTTGATTTCATTTATCATTAAGATATCCAAGAGAAGTGAGTCGACGGCGTGAAGTGGCAAATTTTACTGACACCACAATGTCTTTCAAGAGTATATTCTCATACACACACTGTAATGGTATATGAGTGATGAAATTCATATGAAAGAAGACCGTAATGCGCACTGGGGCGTTAAAAAGCTAGCTATAATTCATTTTATTATCTACCTAACAAGCAAAAATATCTTCTTCTTCCATTTGATGCTGTTGACCCCCTCCAGAAAAATAACTTTCCATCTTCTCCTCGCACAATGATGCCTCCATGAAGCTCTTCTCTTTCTCCATTGCTTCACAAAAAAACTGCAAAAATACAAGCCGTTTTCTATCAAAAAAAAAATTGTGCCGCTCAGTAATCTCGTCTCGTACTCAACAAATATTTCGTCTTAACAGATCCAAAAAGCTGGAGAAGAAACTAAACTCCGACGGCGAGCAAAATTCGTCTTTTTCAAAAAGAATAGCCTTAAAAAATCAGAACAGAACACCTTTACTTCTTGACGAGAACAGTTCTGCTGGTCAATAGTTTTATCAGGAGTGCAGCTGAGTTGTACCAAGTAATGCATTGCAGAAGTACTCATATATTGTCTGTAGAAACATTTTCTTTTTATTTCCATTCAAATCCAGAACTCATTACGCAAGAAGAGTTTTTTTCACTCTGTAATTACACATTCCTTCTTTCTCTTCGTATTCTTTCCTCTTTGTATTCTTTTTTCTTCTCCTTCTGGTACTATTGAGAAGAAAAATCTCAATAGTACCAGAAGGTACTATCTGGATTTATGGAGAAAGAGAATGAGGAAAACATTCAGTGAATTTTGCATCTAAGGTTTTAAGCTGTTCGTGCCTTAATAAATTATGCTAACCTTATGCTCGTTCATGGAAGCGAAATATATTTTTGTGAGTAAAGGGTTCTTAAATACGAGAGCAAAGTCGTTTAGTCCTACTCGCACTTTTTAGTTGATGATGTATGGTAATTAATTTTGGTTTAAGTTTGCGATTAACATGATAATGCTTTACCTCATACCACGAAGCTGAACTACTTTTCCTAGTTAACATGTTGAAAACTTTTGTATTAACTGGTCAATTTCTCTCGGACACAACCATGCCTGAAACTTTGTCTTGTACTTCATTTTCGTGAAAATAAAGAGACAGGCCAATCCTATCTGGAATCTCCGTGTCTTGTCAAGTTCATTCACTTCTGAACTCCTGAGAAGCAGCCAAGATAAGCTGTCTCAGGTCAACCGGAAATCCTGTAGCGGATCACAGCTGCAGATTAAAAGGTAATCTGCAGGAGTTCGTGCAGTAAGGGGCTTGTTCCTGCAGCCGACGTGCTGCAGAAACCTACTGCAGGGGCATGCTGCAGACACAGCAAACTGACATGACTTTTTACTGCAGTAGGAAGTGTAGTAAAAGAGCCGCTGCAATATCCCTGTCTGAAATGCATGAAGTAGAAGCGTGAAAGCTTTCGTATCTAAAAGATTTCTACGTTTCTCTGCAAAAATTTCGGAAAGCGCCAGTAACTCAAACAGAAGGGCACTTTTTCTGAAAATTTATATTTCTTGTATTGTTTACTTGATACGCAATTTGTGATCGTTTTGTCAACTCACATAAGAAATATCGTAATGCCTCTTTTTCTACTAAGTAGGACTATATTAATCATTCGCTTTAACATTTAATCCCGTGCATCTGATTTGATTAATTATACCTATCCTATAAATGCATTGTTTACAATTTTATTAAAGAAAAATACATAAGACTACACTTCAGATTTTTCCCAACGTCATAACTTGCTCAGTTAATTTAATCTTTTAAAAAGCCATTCTTTGAAACTCTGTTATAGAATATTGCAACACTTCTCCAAAACAATATTTTTCAAGCTTGTCAATTAAAGCAAAGAGGGTTCTGACCATCCATGATGCATGCTTTATCACACATTCAATAAATCGCTCCTGCATGAAAGCTGCAATCATGCATTCACCTTTAAAAACTGCCTTAATGCTATTTTCGTTTTACATTTAAACTGAAAAACATTTAAAGACTAATAAGTTTAGTTCTCCATTCTAAAATTAACTTTAAAATGTAATTTTCACACCGCGCAGAACTGTTCGAAAACCATTACCGATATTCTTCAGATGAACAAAAATTTTCTCTTGCAGTCAAAATTTGCTTCTACTGCTTACTGTTCGCTAACATCCTAAAGCATTTCTGATAAATACATTTACTTCGTAAGAATTGTCTCATGTTGCAGTCGCTATGAGCTTTCCTCATGCCCTCTACATGTTAATATGAAAAGAGCGTTCGGCTGGCATCGTTTACATAAAAGCTATTGCGTTGCTATTGGCCACTCGTCGTACGGTGATGAGGCTCACGCGCATAAAATGCAAAACAGATCGCCTCTCTGGGACTCGAGAATCCGCATCACCTCGATCATTTCCTCACACACGTATGGCGAAGAAGTAGAATGACCAAAGTGCACGCTAAACTCACAATAAATGGACTTTCACGGCAAGGATGGTGAACGTTTACATTATTATGGTACTATTGATAAAAAAGATGGTATAAAAAGTATTAAAAGAAGCATAGTCAAGGAAAAGATGGCAGCAAATTAATATTTTCATGCGTAATTTTGGGTGCATGGTGCAAGGTCATTGCAAAGATCATTTTGAATATCAAAATGGAAACGACAGGATTTAAAAATTACATAAATTTATTTTAACTGTGAGAATATTACAGCACTTATGATTCGAGTTAAACAGTTTCCCTTTTTGAAATAGCCTCACAGAAGAAAATACCACCTCTAAATATGATTCATAGTCTGTTATTTGTTTAAGCCTTGATGCACCTGAAAGTGTTCTTTCCTAAATGTGTTTGCATGTTGCCATGTGAGCACAAACACAACATCCTCGGGAGCCATTGTGCTGACTCAAGGGCAGAGCTGAGGCAATAAAAAACTTCTTTTGAAAGAGACGACAGAACATTCGCACGCGATCACGACAAAAACTGGGAAAACTTCTTATATAAAAGTTGTGTGTTGAAACAGGGATTGTTTGGTAACTTGATATCAAAGCGTTTTAAACTGACCGATAAAATACAAGTTAACACAGAAATGACTTGAGTTGTTCGTGTAGTGAATGAACGCAGACATGCTTTAACACGCCAGAATGCATGAACAGGGTTGATGTTTTTATTATGTATAATGCAGTTAATATTCAGCGTAAATATATATCTAAATTAAAGGAAATGTCCATACATATTCATAATTTTTGTTTTATGTTATAGTGATAAACTAGAATTACGGCTAATTTAACAACAAATTAACATTGTGAAACACAATTTATTTATAAGGAAAAGTGGCACTGCTTATACACTTACACAGCAAGTTACGACACAAAAGCTGTTTGTTTTACAACATCCAGACTATACATGCAACTGATTTCCAGAACCCTGACATTGCGTAGTGTCCCTTACACCTGTACACCGTCTTCTTCACACCCTAGTACACACTATAATTGTCATTAATGAACTAAAACTTGGAGAATTTTATAAAAAAATTGGTGAATCGTAACAGTCTTGCCCATTACAAGTGCATGAGCTTCCATCTCTCCTCTTTAACAGGTCTCTTCCTCCCCTATTCTGCTCCCTAGTTTTAACCTCCTCATCCTCTTCCCTCTTCTACTCCCCAGTTCTAACATCTTCATCCTCCTTCTACTCCCCAGTTCTAACCTCTTCATCCTCCTTCTACTCCCCAGTCCTAACCTCCTTATCTCCCCCTTTCTCCTAACCAAATTTCAAATCTATACTCAAGTGCATTAGCCACGATATCATGGTTTCAGCAGTCCCATCACCCATTACTGCCGGAATCACTGAAAGCAAAAGTGTGAAACTGATTGTCGGGAAAATTAATCGTAACTACATACTAAAGTTGATTACATTCGTTGACAACAATTATCTACATAACCTAAGAGCAAAGCCTATGGAGTAAACATTTTTGGAATACGTTTAATTCTTAGCTAATATTCTTTCTTAGAAGCAGTTTTGCGACTGCAGTCGAATTTGTCCGCCATTGCGAAAAGAGTTAATGATTTTCCAACGCTTCTGTTTTCGGTGGATGTAACCGTTAAATACTCGTGATTCGTTTGAATTCGATGCGTCAGTATTGGTTTTCTATCACTTGTGCAATGGGACAACTTTCAAATAGACAAATTTGCTATAGAAATTTGCTGATGAAAATATTTTGATCGATAACACTATTCCTTCTTGATATCAGTACGATGAGGAATAGTTGAAAGTTATTATCAGGGCTCAATTGACTCAACTAGTCTATATGATCATATTATTTTAATTGACCAATGAAGCCAGTTCAAATATGGTTTGTTTCCATTCTGTCCTCTGCTGACACGTATTGATGGTTAATTGTTCAGAATTTTCATGACCTTAATTGAAACATTCCGCTTGTCTTGTTTTCCCACAGACAAATTTAAAAGACACTACAAAAACAATTATAATGGGGTAAAAACCATTACTGTATGCCTGAATATTTCAACAATGATGTAGCTTAGTAGAAATAGATAAATTTAATATGACAGTGCACATCTCCCTGAATGAACAAACAAGTTACAAAATCGACTACAGTTTTTCCTCGTATAGAATCAATTTTTAAGCTTTACTTGTTTACAGGTCAATTTTATGAACTGTGAAATGATGTATGATGACCCTTTTTAATTCAAGTAACTTCAAACAAACGTATAAGTACTTTTATTCATTGTAAAGCACAGTGGAATGAAAATATACTTCATTATGTTTGAATTAAACAGCAACTTTGAATGGTATTACAATTCCGACGTTACTTTTTCCGTAATGCTAAGCGAAGAAATTAGAGAGGGATCGTCGAGCCAGTATCTTGGGACGCAATAGAGAGCTTCCTGTACATTTCACTTGTTAATTACGAACCACCACAGTCCATTACCAGGGCGCTACACAAAGAGCTGTATGGCCGCTGCCTCCCAAGCTGCCTACTACGTCTGCCACTGCCCTGGTCTCTATCTTCTCTATCTTCTTATTATAATTTATAAAAACTGGTTTAATTATAAATGCTGGCACTGATTAGTTTGAAATACATTAGTGAGGCATCAAGAAGTTTTTGAAGAGCTTAAATTTTGAGATAAGCAATGGCATCTGTCCGTAACTCACGTATAAAGGCTCTAAAATTCTGAGCCGTTCTGAAAAAGAATTAAAAAATCATCTTACTGATTTTTGCATAGCAAAATAGGATTTACAATGACATTTTTATTTGAAATTTTCCCGGTAGTTCGTTGTATTATCTCAGGTGCTGCCGAGTTGTTCGAGTTATTCGTATTACATCACTCCTGCTGCATCTGAAGTCCTGTGAATCAGAGAAAACCCAGTAAAAATCAGCATTTTTCCTATAAATGTCTGAACTTTTCACGAATGAAAAACCTGGTTGATGAGTAAGCAGGAGCACTTGGCACCGTGCGTTAGTTCACACTTACTGTATGAATCTTTTAGAGTTTGCTGGTACTTGAGCGTGGGCAGGATGAGCCGTGAGTAAGATAATCATGCACTCCATCAGTACTGCATCACTCAACCACTCCCAGAAAATGTGCATTAGTTTCATCTTCTGCTTCTTGTTTTGCTTCCATCAACACTGTATTGCTCATACTTCGAGTATTAACACTTAAAATTAAATACAGAAGCATAGCTTAAAAATATTCTGAATGTCAGAATGTTAGATTGTTCTCCCACGCACTAACATAAAACCTGCTTTCTTCTATTACTTAGTTCACATTTTTCAGTCGTTGAGGTTCTCTGAGCCCGGATTGCATGATTGAGTGCAAGTAAAACTCCCTGCCTGAAATTAAATTGAATTCCACAAATATGTTTCCCGGTGCAATATATTCTCCTTTTAGCTAAAATTTAAATTCACACCACAAATTATTAATACCTGATTAATTATTTCAATACAAATTGATATCGAGTTCGGCAACGAGCGCTCGGATATTTAGGACCTGGAAGGAATTATGGCTCTGAAACTCGACGTTGAAGTTGATTTAATTTCATCATCAATAATTGGTACTCCTCTCTTGTCGTTTGCGAATTCCAAATAATCGAGAAATGCGCACACTTCCTTAGGTGGCTTGCTGTACAAATTGTAGGATTGTGCTGACGGTCGTCTCATCTATGTTATTTCAGTAGATCTTTATTTTCAATACGCTGAGGACGTTACAATTCAGGAAAAATTGAGAGCAAAGCTTGAATGTGCTGTACATACGAGTACATGCAAGTACAAAACTTTGTACGCATTCTCGGTTGGTATACAAGTTTATTTATATTTGGATAGATCTTAAGTACGCATTCATGTACCGTTTTTCTCTAGTATGAATCTTAACCATATATGTACTATTTACACTTTATACCCTTACTAAGTATTAATAAGTGAACTATTATTTGTCTCCGTGTTCAAACTAGCAAAAATAGATCCACGCATCAGCTATGACTATTACTGTACATATTCTACTCTATGTACTGTACTTTACATACTGTACTTGTTACAGTGGTCAGAGTAGTTTTTGTAGCACACACACACACACACACATATATATATATATATATATATATATATATATATATATATATATATATATATATATATATATATTATTCATGGTGTAAACCATAACGGAGCCTCTACACCCCCTACTTCAGAAACAGTAACTACCTGTTAAAATGCCTGTTACAGTGCTTGTTACGCGGCTGTTACGCTGTTTATTACAATGAGTACCAGTAGTTATCACAGTAGTTGCCACTGTGCTACCCATTACAGTGACTGTAACAGTAGTTATCAACGTGCTACCCATTACAGTGACTGTAACACTAGCTGTCACAGAGAATATTACAGCTTCTGTTGCAGCGGCAATCGTGCAACATACTGCAGTACCCTATCAGTTGCAGTGGCTATTCCGTTGCAGTGTATTACTGACACATGCAGCAGCCAGTGAAACCTCCCCTCAACTGCTACAGCTGCTACTGTGAAGCTGTTGCACTTGTAAAGCTGCTTCAGTGTGCCGTCTATAGGCCTAATAGCCGTCCATTAAACTGACAGCTGTATTGCTGGTCCATGTCAGTCTTGCCCTAACTAATGGCCATGCTGTACAGCCGTCACTGCTGCCTCGCACTTCCACTAAATGGACTAGTGTAAGAGGTAACTATCCATCTACAGGACGCTAGTATTTTCAGATAAGCAGCTTGGTAATTTACACAGAACTTGTTTATACCGAGTTTTAGTTATAATATATATAGCACGTTTAATGTTCATAAATTACAATTTATTCAGTACCGTTTTAACGAGAATGATTAGCAGTTGTGGTAAACGCAGAGCACGGCTTCCACGCTTCAAAATGGAATGTAATTGCTATCAATCTTTTCTAAAATTACTTACCGTGGGGTATCATTACTTACCATAAGATTTAATAACTTGCCATAAATCATAATTTTTTACCATAAGTCACCAGTACTCAGTATAAGTCATCATTTCCTACCACAAACACCATTAAGGCAAAATGAGCTGCATGACCGGTATGAAGTGTCATTCAACAACATACTTGACTCTTCAGAACTTCCTACGTTTGCTAAACTCATAAAACTAGAAAATATAATTCAGATTCTGTAGTGACGTCACACGCACAGATATTGTTGACTAAGTCGAAACTTGGCATTGATGTACAGTCGTTAGATCTGGTTAATTCCTTACGTAAATAAAAAGAAAGTTCTCTAATTTACACATGCTTTATATCGTGATTCGTTATGTTTTGTATTTATGTAACCCAGCTATTGATAGTGGCTTGTCTTTACTGTGTGAGCAGCACTAAATAATATCACAGCTTAGTCCTCCAGAACGTAAATCTTTGGTTAAATATGTACATGTATTGTGACTAGTGACTTCATGTATTGTACTTGTCGTACCTGCACAATATTTGAATAATATTTAATATTAGCCGTAAACAGTGTCACTGATATGCCTGCGTTAGTATCGCAATACACGTATACAAAATATTATACACAAAATATTATGTACAAAATATTAGCCTTGAGCTCAGCGCCACAGATATAACTTTGCTAGCATCGCAATGCATATGTACAAGAATTTTTTCTCCATTATTAGTTTTGAAGATTGCGTGTCCACTTGAAGAAATGATCAAAACTTTGTCGTAAAATTAACTTTTATGAAACAAAAATTCCTGACCGTACAACTCGACCACGGTTTTACGACGCTCTCTTGCTCAAATTATGGCGTCGTAAAGTACCTCTGCACATGAGGGTATTTGTTCGTGAACAGGTTCTACTAAAAGCTTTTATTCTGAGTGATCAACAAGCTTATTCTTTCCAGAGCATCACAACAAAGAAGAGGATTTTTGCGACACAATCTTACAAGTATGCTCAGCTTCGTAGTGCGTGAGAGCTTGTCGAGTAATGAGCAAGTTTTCGCCCATCAAATATAATAAGAGTTCAAAACTAGTTCACGTTTTCATCATATCACGTGGAGAGCCTGAGTAAAATATATAGTTCGTCTAGTTTTGAAGTCTTTCTTCGAACTCAGTTCCTCGATGTACATGAATACCTGCACATAATTCGACCATTTCCAAAAGTAAGACTTCAAAGAACACGTTACTGAGAATAAGTTAGTTAAAGCCTCGTTTCAAAGTTCACATTTGAGCGACACTGCTTCAGCAAAGTCGATTTCAAGGCAGACTTTTAAGGCAACGTTTGCACGACATCGTCCACTTTCTCTCATTGTATCCAGCGCTGCAGCGATAACAAACTCAGGCGTTGTGCAACAAGAATGCACTAAAAATAGTGCAATTTAGCTCAAGGGCTCTCATGAGCTCTGTAATAAGAGCTAGTACACGAGGGCAATAAGAAATATAGGGCGAGGTTATAGCTCCAACTTACGGCATTCAATATAACACGGCAAGTCCGTGACGGCCTACCCACATTTTGTGACCTATGAAAAAGTGATCCGACGTATAAATTGCGTGAAGAACGCCTCTGCCTGCCGCTCCCGTGAGATCCAAGGGGAAACGAAACACAAAAATCGTCTGCAATGAAAGGTGCCCGGGGATTTGTTTGTGCCTAGTGAATGTTGCCTCAAACTCTCGGTCGCGAATAAACAAGTAACGTTGGGAATTTGTTATCAGAAGGGAATGATGTTTCATGGAATTTGGTTTCAGAAATAGGCATTTGCTACAAAATTGTTATGGAGAAAAATTATTTTTGATGAATTAGTTATGAATGTATAATACGTAGTGAAAAAGCTGCTTGGTTTTGGTAAAATACTGTATACCATTCTCTTAAAATACAGTTCAGACTTACTTCTCTCGAAATGAAATCAAAATTATTTGTTCTTCCGATGAAGTGCTTTCATGACGCTTTAAATAATTTTTACTTCTAATCATGTCTTTTTTTCACTTGCATTATTGTTCAGTTCTTACTATTTTATGCATATGTTGGCAAATGCGCCCTAGAAACACCACGATAGTATGATATACAGATAGTGATACTAAAACAATAGTTCGTAAAAATGTTTGGTCTCTACATTTAATAAAATAAGGGTGGCAATGACACAGCATGAGTTTGAAATTTGTGTTCATTGCTTCAAATGCTCAAAATGTTCGCCAAACTGTTCTTTGCATAGAGCTGCTCTTTTCTTGGTGTGGTTTGTCATCTTTTTGACATGTTGGCTACAAAGTCTTCCACAATAAATTTCAACTCTGCCAAAGTGCTCAGTTGACACCTGACGATGTGTGCCATGACCTGGGCCTGGAGAAATAAATCAAGAGAGACAAGTCCGGAGAACATGAAGGCAATAGTGAGCCGTCCAATTGAAATCTATTTGCCACTAAACTTGGATTCCTGTAACTTCAAGACACGGGGCTGTCAGATAACATCTGGCTCCGTCCTGCTGGCTGAAACCAACACCGATGTCTGGTGGTCACATATTAGACTGAGTTCATCAAGACTTCGTCCTGGTAGACATCTGAGTTGATGGATCCTCCACAACACAGGGAGGATCCTCGCTTCCACCACGCCACAACACAGGGAGGATCCTCGCTTCCACCACGCCACAACACAGAGAGGATCCTCGCTTTCACCACGCCACAACACAGGGAGGATCCTCGCTTCCACCACACCACAACACAGGGAGGATCCTCGCTTCCACCACACCACAACACAGGGAGGATCCTAGCTTCCACCACACAACAACACAGAGAGGATCCTCACTTCCACCACACCCACCAACGATATAACTTTTTTCCCAAGAGCTTTCTTACACTTGATTACAGTGTGGGGGTTCGTTGGGGCCCAGTACCTGTTGATTTGTTTGTTAGGTGCCACCAGTCCTGCTAAAATACGAGCCAAAAAATGCAAGGTGGTAGAGGCAACTGAGCAAGGTGCAGTTGCCAGACTGAGAATTTGCATCACGTAAGATGAAATGCGAAACAAAATTTCTAGATGAAAGAATATGAAATGGCAAAATTCACGCCACTACAAATAAATTTTCGACCTTTGTGGTAGCATAGAAACTCTCGTTTCATTAAGATATCGCAATCAAATGTTTTTTGCTATTTTAGCATCACTATCTAGAGTTAAATCTCACTATCTTTTGACCATATCTCTGGTGTTTTTGATTCTCAAGTCTTCGACTACGCAACAATTCAAAATGCAAAGTTACCTCAAAGTATAATACAAAAACGGCTCATTATTTTTCAACTTCGAACAAATTTTCAGGTGCTAATAAGGAAAATAACTTTGATGCTGGGATAAGTGGCTTGGATCAAAACAGTTCTCACGTCTCTGGGTCTCTATCAGCCCACTAAGCTCTTCTTAACTTCCCAGAAAACAAAGTGTCATCAATTCGGCTTATTTTGCCTTAATTTTTTTCATCCAAATTCCCTTAATGAGTTTCATTTATTTTCTGAAATGGTTTTATGTCAACTGTATGGCTGTACCCGGTTTACTGAAATAGCTTCGTGTCATCTCTGTGGCTGAGTCATATAATTCATATTTCCTTTAGCAATTCAAGAAATATGAAATCAAGCCCAAATAAGAGCATTACTCTGTCGTGGACACTGCAGCTCATATCCTCAGCACTCATTTTTTTGTATTTGAGTTTTAAGATCTGGAAGCTCAGGTTCTTATCGTGCATTTTGGTGCCTAGTTCTCTGACGTGATCCCAGCCATCATTTTGAGAAGCCTAGAACTGGCTCTTGAGTTTGTCTCTCCAGCGTCTCCATTACTGCAGAATTAGAGCCTCGGAAGGCAAAGCCAACGCTAATTAACGGGATGAAGCGCCCATACGCTCGCAAAATATCGATGGTTCAAACGTCACGATGAAATCTGCCGCTTAATTCCCTGCAATATGAGAAGGAAACGATGAGGGCAAGGTGATGCATTTTGCCGCTCTATTCCTTGTAACGAAACTAGGAGAGGGATGAATGTAGGAGAGGGATGAAGGTAGAAGAGGGTAGAAACTAGGAAAGGGATGAAGGTAGGAGAGGCATGAAACTAGGAGAGGGATGAAGGTAGGAGAGGGATGAAACTAGGAGAGGGATGAAGGTAGGAGAGGCCTGAAACTAGGAGAGGGATGAAGGTAGGAGAGAAATGAAACTAGGAACGGGATGAAGGTAGGAGAGAAATGAAACTAGGAACGGGATGAAGGTAGGAGAGAAATGAAACTAGGAACGGGATGAAGGAAGGAGCTGCTAGACTATATCCGTGGCTTTATTCCCAGCAACGCGATGACGGAGGTATGCAGGTGTGTTTTTCATGTCAAAATATGGTTTAAGAATTTAAAAATCCAATGTATCTGTACTATATACTCGATTGAATATAAAATTTCTTTCTTTCTTTCTTTCCTTAGGGCGAGGGATGTTTTAATATTCTTCGTAGGAAACATTTTTGGAGACAATATCAACTGGGTTGCATTAACTAACTAAATCACGTTTATGAACTTGCCTGAGATTCTAAAATATTATTTTGCATAGTGCATAAGGTTTCTTATAACAGAAACTGAAAAAAATTCTAGTTATTGTTATCACATGACTGCGTTAGAATGATCTTAGAGTAAACATAAAACTGCGGTTTGTGAGTAAGTGGAAAGCCTAAATTTTTATACACTCATTTAATCAATTCAACTTATTCTTCTAGACATAAACGTTTTCAGGAAAGTTTTTTCTCCCTATGAGCTTCATACATGCATGTGTGGACAGATGACTTCACTTGGCAATCACAACTTAGATGTTTTGAAGCCTCCATCGCTGTAACGTACTGATTCTATGTCCTTCTTAACTCCTGAGGCTTGTGTATGATTGCTTGTACGTGTCTGAAATGTCTGTGAGGGATTGATGCGCTTACTTTAGACAACATGGGACGTCAATAGCAACCCAAGCATGGATAAAATGGTTCGTTTCTGTTACCATATTTCATTCGATTTTGAGAGTACGTTGATTATAAGCCTGGATCAATTTTCCTCTGTTTTCATTCTACATTCTTAGGCACTTTTTAACTCATTACTTAAAGGATCTCTAAATTCAGTCATGAAAAAAGTTGTGTTCTCTTAATATTTTTGATAAAGTAATGGCTTTCAAACTTCATAGTACCCTATACAACTTTTTTATAAGAAAAGCCATTAAACTTGAAAATAACACCTCTTTACAAGCAGCCCCATAATAAATGATCCCCATAAGACCCTTTAGTTCTATTTGAGACACTTTGTTATTTGTAGTCCGGCACTGCCCTTTGCTGCAGTTCCATCAATCATAAGTAAGGGATGCCTGCACACGTCGCCCCTTTGAGGTTTCAAAGTAGCTTTCAGGATTCAAGAGAAGCTTTTAGAGGCTTCAGATTCTACACCGCAGAAAAACGTTCACACTTCGGACAAAGTCTTAGCAGAAAGTTTTTGGATTGATAGAAGTTTTAAGCTTTGAACTTTAGGTCTCAGGCATATAGGTTAAAAAAGCTAGAGGATGTAAAAATCCCCCTCAAAGAACGGCTAGCAAATTTTAAAGATCGTACTTAAAGAGAAGCTAGCCTACGTGAAGGTGTCACTTAAAGAGCAGCTAACACACGTCGGGTCCATGAAGCGTTAAAGAACTCATACTTGATTCTTGGAAAGTTTTCGAAGTTGAGGGAAATTTTCGATACGAAACTTACCTTCGTATTTTTCCCTAAATAGAGGAGGGGATCCATTTTTTAAGAAGGTATAATAAATGCAGAATGGGAGATTCCTCGTCTTTTTCACATCTATGTTATTGTCGTCATTACGAAAATCTGTCATTATTTGCTTTTACTGCCTGGATCTTCTGAGCAAATTGACTAGCCTGGATTCCTCTATGACTTTAAAAACGTTTTTATTCAAAAACAAATTTTTTGACTCAGATTTTTGTTACCTGTACACACAACGAAATTGATCGTTTATTTCTTTTTTCACTAGCTCGCTGGAAGAACCTTATCCCAGGACAAGATATTTTGATATGTTCATTAGTTATAATGGAAACACGTAGTTTTTTAGCATTAAAATGTGAAGAATTGAAAAGATTCCTAAAAAAATTAGTTCTAGATAGATCATGACCAAAAATTATATCCAACAAGAAATTTTGAGAGGTATTTATATGCATCCCTAATGTAGAAAAACATTTCTAAATCCCGAATTCACATTGTATTTTGACTTATACAATGACATGTAGTTTTAGGGAGCGAAGTGAAGGTAGAATAACTTTGTTTGTGTTCGCTACTAATAAATAATTACTATTATACTGCTAACTAATACAAATGAGTCCATTACAGAATTAACCTCTCAGTCCAAATTAGGTAACCCAATTTTTTCTTAATTTGCATGTTCCAAACGTGTTAAATTAGCAGAAAAATTTTAAAGGTTTCCGAACTTATATTTGTACGAGCATAAAATATTTCACACTAAAATAGGAGTAAGATAGATAAGAGTAAAAGCACAAATTTTAATTATGAGTGAACGATTATCAAGCGAGAATGGTTCAAAATCATGCTTGTACAAGCACTCTTGCATGTCTCGCCTTGACTTCTATGTCTCACCTTGATTTCCATGTCTTGCCTTGACTTGCATGTCTCGCCTTGACTTCTATGTCTCACCTTGACTTCCATGTCTCGCCTTTATTTCCACGTGTCCCCTTGACTTCCATGTCTCTCCTTCACTTGCATGTCTCGCCTTGACTTGCATGTCTCGCCTTTATTTCCACGTGTCCCCTTGACTTCCATGTCTCTCCTTCACTTGCATGTCTCGCCTTGACTTGCATGTCTTGCCTTGACTTGCATGTCTCGCCTTGACTTGCATGTCTCGCCTTGACTTGCATGTCTCGCCTTGACTTGCGTGTCTTGCCGTGCATCACAACACCACCACTTAATGATGAGTGTTTTGTTTGGTTCATCAGGTTAGGGCTGGCAGCTCAATTTCAGCGACGTCAGTCACTGGCAACAAGAAATTTGAATTGATTTTCAAGGTTTGCAATTCCTGATTTAGGGTCTCGAAAACTGCGCATCTGGACCTTGTGTTTGATGAAAGAAAAGTTCTGACCTCATCTGTTATTCTTCATTTGCTTATGGTGCATTAAAATTTTGAGTAAAATAAAGAAGAATTAGATTAATTCAAATGAACAGCATATGAGAAAGATATTGCTTGTACCAAAATTATAATTATCCTGAAGAATAAATAAAATTTGTATCAAGTTGCATCGTACTTAGTAAACAATTATTAAAAAAATTATATAAATATTTTTATAGACCCTGAAGATAGTTTTGAGTATAACATTGAGTTTAATTATTCAAAATTATCATTTATTTGCATTTCTTCTTAAAAAAAGTAGTTATTTCATCCTTCTGAACAATAAGCTTTGAAAAATTCTAAGTATTGTAGAAAGTTAAGCAAAAAATACCTAATATCATGTTTTTTGCATTCCTTGCTTTGTTAGAACAAAAATAATTGTACATATTTTTTCCTTGTAATAATTATTTCTGGTTAAATTACTTTGCTTAATAAGGATAATAAAATTTCCCGAGGAGGTTTTTTAAGTAAAGATTTTCACAGTTCAAGTATTAACTAACGTTAAGGATTTTTTCTTGACTTACTTAATTGCCTATTATAGAATCGCATTGTTTTCTCAGTGTTCTCAAATTTTACTTCGAATCTCGTATTAAAATGACTAACATATTCTACGGTAAAATGGTGTACATAATTATGCTCATTCAAATATCAATTGCTCTGATGAAAGCTATATTTGTTCATAAATATAAATTAAAAATGCGTGTCCAATATTTGTAAAGTGTTTGAATGCAATAAGGAAGTTTTGCAGCAGATCAACTAGAAATTAAAGAGCATAAGCTCTTTAGGGTCGTCTGTCTGGCAGACTAGAGTCCTATTCAAATAACTAAAAAGCAAAGTCAGGGCATAAAATTTAACAAGTTTGCTTCAAAGTTTATCAGAGATCATAGCCAAAATGACTATGTTTGAATAACAAACTTAAAAATTATAATGACATTGAATACTTTTTATTTCCTTCAGTCTCACTAATTTTTCATTTCATACTACGTACGAGTTTACTACTTCATATTCACTATTACAGACCAGTTTGCTTCATATTTACTATTGCAAACCAGTTTACTACTTCATATTTACCATTACAGACAAGTCTATTACTTCATATTTCGTACAACACGCTACGGCATGTGTACTTGAAGCTTGCAGTCGTCACATAACTTCCATCACATCAAAGCTTAACATTTCCACCCCCACACACTGCAGGAGGAGGAGGATAATCCAAGACGCGCGATGAAGACAGCAGAGACACAATGAAGGCATCAGGTGACAGGTCATGTTTTCCAGGACCTCTTAAAGAGGTGGCTGGAAGCGTCTCTGCGTGGCTGGCTGTTCCACTCGGCGGCAGAATGCCATTAAACTACGAGTTACTAGACCATTAGTGTAATTTAGTGCTACTGATATGCAGATGTTAAGTGTTTGCTTACGTAATGAAGAAACTTTTGTACGCAATAGCAAAGAGGCGATGCCTAGAGCCCCATTGCTTGGTTGTGATTGCCAAGGTTCAGGTAAACAAACGCCCAACTCACGGCGAATAAAACGCGATTTTGTTCGAATGCACAAAGTTTTCGAACCAGGCGAGAGGGTAAGCAAGATTAGCACTCAATTTTGCAGGAATTTATTATTTGAGTGAATGTGTACAGTTTATTGTACGGTAAATTATGAAGGGATATGTTACTTTTTAAATGACGTGTATTATGAATTTTGTTGGTTTGTCATTAGAGTCTCGTAAAACTACAGTAATAAAGTATCTATTTTTTCAGGTGTCGTAGACTATTATTTGACGGACCAAAAAAGCATGTTTTTGCTCAAATAGCGAGCAAACTTTCCACGCAAGCTGAAAGTTGAGCAGTCTGCTCACGGGGGATAACACCTCTGAATTGGACGTTGAAGAACGCACGCTGGCAAACCAGCTTCCAGCTTCCAGCTTCCGCACAGCCCACAAAGCTCATCAAATTGCGCAGCGTCAAGACGATGTTATGCGACACTAACGAGTTCCTAAGAGCTGAATAAATCATCCCTGCTGCTGAAGAGCGTCCCAATTTTGTCGGCGCCCCACAGCTTTTGAAGCAACCCTCTCCTCCCTCTCTCTACCTGACCCCATCCCTCTCTACCTGACCCTATCCCTCTCTACCTGACCCCATCCCTCTCTACCTGACCCCCATCCCTCTCTACCTGACCCCCATCCCTCTCTACCTAACCCCCATCCCCTGTCTACCTAACCCATCTTCTTCTCGTGCACATTTGAGCGTGAAAATTATCACGTGGGCTGAACAGAAGCCTTCACCTGGAAGTTTTCTGATTCAAGTAATGGTACAACGTTGTAAAAATAGACTCCATATCTATTGTTTATTGGGAGCTTTATTTCCGTGATGGCTCCAGCACCGACAGTTTGTTGCTGAACTACAGAATATAAGGGAATTGGCTAGGAAAGCAACAGGTTACACCTTGTGGGGCGTCGGAATAGACATTACGTCTGTTTGACATTACGCTCTGTTTTGTACTTAGCATTTTAATGTTACAATAGTGAACTAGTGGGTAGAAATAGTAACTTTTCCTTAGAAAATGTAATAAAACATGAAATATCGACGCTTCATTGAGTTAACTGCACAATAATTCTTTTATTTTGATCTCAAATGATATACAAATTATGAGACTTCGTGTCGGGGCGGTAACTACTACATACAAGCGTAAGGAAGGTAAGAAATAGAACCTCCAGTTGGCATGGAACTTATTTACCCTCCTGGACATCCAATGATATTCCTACCAAAAGAAAAGTACGCTAAATGTGGACAAAATTTTCTCTCCCACTCAAATATCATCTAAGAACGTACGTTCTGTAATTCTTGGCTGTCAATGCCTGACGATTGCTCATATATATATATTAGGAAAAGAAGAACTTCTTAGTCAGCAATGAAAGCAGGAATAGAAACATCACATTCACTGGAGAGTCGTAAAACTAAGCCCTATTAAGCAGGTAATGCTTTCGACCGTCGATGAATTACAGGCAAGCGCTCCCCAGAGTGAACATTTGGCCGGATCGGAGTATTGCGTCGATCGTTCCGCAGCTGCACTGAACTGCGGAGCCGCCTGCCGGAGCCTGGCGATGCGCCAATGCAGGACGACTTAATGGAATACCTGATGCAATGGAAGCCGTGCGAAAATGAAAATTGAGACCATTAAATTCTGGAGCCTCATAGAAAAATGCATAGGAAATGTTAGTATATGCTTTGGCTCTATTCTTCTGGGAAAATTGTTTTAGACGTTTGAAGATGAACTATAATTGAACTGAAGGGAAAAATGGCGCTTAGGTCATATCCGTTATTTATGTGTATTTTTCGTTCAGCACCCTCGGGAATTCTGTTTGGAAAATTTTTTGCACACACCCAAAAATCCTACAAAAAACTATTCAAGTTCAAAGTCTCGGTTGTCTTCAGAATGAATAAAAATTTGGCTCCATGAGACAACTTCCACATTTCAAATGATTCATTATCAAGGCCTTTATTGTTGGTAAAAAGCAATTAATTTCACGGATGTAATGGAAGATGAAGGAAAAATTGTGAGCTTCTGTGAAAATCCCATTAGAAGTCAACCAAAGGTGAGTAATACTAAGCATTATGAACCATGCAAATCACCAGATGATTTATTAAAAAATTATATCATCAAAATCCTATCGGCAATTTATATTTGCGATGCATATAAAATACTACTGTATATAAATACTTTTGCATGATAGCTTGTCTGCGTTAGCGTTGGCAGTCTGTGACGTTTGCTGACCATGACCATTGTATGCTGATTACGACAGTGATATGCTGACCATGACCATGATATGCTGACCATGACAGTGATATGCTGACCATGACCACGGTATGCTGACCATGACAATGATATGCTGACCATGACCACGGTATGCTGACCATGACAATGATATGCTGACCATGACCATGGTATGCTGACCATGACCTCTGTTTATCGGGAACAAGTTTCCAGGAGACAGATTCTCCACGTCCTGTGTTCCAGTTTCTAACCTGCAGCCAAACTTCATCAGTTGGCTGGAAGGTCAAGGCCTGTCGTCGCTGTGCCACTAGGGAGACAAAACTTATTGGTTTCCCATACACAGAATCTGAATGCGATAAAATTTAGGAAATATAGAGCAGCTTATGCTGCTTATGTTTGAGAAAAGGTTAAGAGTGCCCCACACATACAGACAAATTGATAGGCATCCACCAAATAGTATGTGAGGTTACCACTGTACCTATTTTAACGTAAGATAAATTTATTTAATCGCAAAAGATATCAATGAAGGATAGATTTGATGTTTTATAAGTGGTTTTGAACGCATGTATCTGTGAGGCATCAAATTATTAAGCTGTGAGGATAGTTACTGTACAACTAAGAGAAAAAATCGGAAGTAAGATACTCGGAGCGTCTATTTTTATAAGAGGTTTCTGTACACGGCAGGTGCCAAGATGGGCTAAAAAATAACAAGATGTTTTTATATTCTGACTACAAAACACTTATGGAGATCTTAAGGAGATAAAATTAAGTAGGTGCGTGTAGCAACAGGAAGCCAGAAGGGGCTTAAATATAATGTGCAGGCATATTTTAAAATTTACATGTATATTGTATAATATACGTGTACATTATACAATATACATGTAAATTTTAAAGCCCCTAATTCTAATTTAAAACCCTTATATTAAGCCCCTAATTCTGCTTCACTTTATTAACAAATTCTGATCGACAAGAATTGCAGTTTCTTTGTTAGTTAGAGTCTGAGTTTTACGAGCGATATTTTCAGTATATTTTTCTGTTGAGCATCACTCATAAGCGTGTTATAAAATGCTCTCTTACTCTTTGATCTATCCTCTTTGTGTGAGTTGTATTTATTAAACGGTGGGTGGGATAGCATGTCAATCACACCGACGTTGTACATCAAGAAAGAGCATTATTGAAGTTACAATATTTACGTCATCTTACGACACTTTTACGAACTCTCCTGGCTAGCAGTCGTAAATTGAAGGGAGTCGTAAGCAACTCGTCATCTGCTCTCAGCCACGTGAGATGTCGTAAGTCTCTGATTGATCATGCGGTCTACAGGGGTCGTAGGAAGGATGTAAAACACAGTCGTAACATTTTATGAAGATAATAAAAAGTGTCTCCTGATTTACCAGGTTCACCCTCACTTTGATCTTGCATCGATACCGACACCTCTATATAAGGAAGAAACCATCGTTACAGCGATGCCTTTCTTCGTTTACTGGGTCACAGAGTAAAAAGACTTCTTGATGTCGACTTAAAAGGCATCTTGATGTTTTCAAAGACGAACTTGATGAGAATGTCCTTCTATCATTTAATTTTTTCTGATTTTGTCAAAGTGCTGCCTCACCTCATAGACAATCCTCAACGTTTACGCTCTTGCATAAATTTATTTATCAAAGTCATTCAAAGAATTATTGTCACAACGTCAGTTTAAAAATTCTGCGACATTTTGTATTGGAGGCGTTAATTAAAGTGGACTTCATTTAACGCTTAACAAAATGCTGAGTCAACTCTTCTGTACAGAGTTCCCTGGTGTTTTCAAATAGCTGCTTGGATTTATTGCGATGATTAAAACTGCAACAAACGTTCATGTGACTATGGCTTTGTTATTAAAGGCTACGGTAACTGTGAAAATTTATAAGAAAAAGCTGTGCTTCAGACTGTAGTCCATAAGCAACAACCAAGATCACTAAGAGAAAATTTCAGGCTTAGCAAAAATGTGTAGTTTTCGTGAACTTTTTCAAGACCGATAATTCATATGAATAATTAAGAACAGGCCTTAATAAAGCATGAAAAATTCAACTTGAAATGATAATCCAGCACACATCTCTCATGCATCACTGTGTGTTCTTACATCTGCCAGCTGCTGCAGCTTTGATGTTCGAACGAATAATTTCAAGCGTGCGATTTAATCCTGAGTTGTGAAATTGAATCCTTCATGTGAATAAATGGTATTCCAGCGGATTACTTGTGCTCTCATCGTCGGCATCAACGGGAAAATAGTTTTTACAGAGCTTTGTCTGTAATGCTGCGACGCTTAGTAAGTCTAATGGGAAATTTTAACATTCCATGATGCATTTCTTTATTTATTTTTATTTTACAACAAACCCTAGATTTTTATAAATACTGTGTGCTGAAGCATCAAATACTTAATAGTTTATTGAGGAGCTTGAGTGCTATTGCTATTTACAGCTGTTCTCAGGGACGTAGAAAACCCGATGTGTATGCGCACTTCATATCAGTAATTCGAGGGTTCGAACTATGCACAACTAAACGTAAAAAATACTGACGCCAGAGCATAGTGTTTCATGCTGAGCAAATTTTCTCTCCCACTAAGCAACCTCTCATTTAATTTGCCACCATACTTGTCTATACCAAAGCGTGGTGACATTACGATTTTGTTGAGATCAACAGTTTTGAAAGAAATTTCTTCAATCTAGCATTATTTGCTTCTGCTACCTGTATCTTATGAATATATTACTTAGCCTAAATTCTCCCTTGACTTTGAATAAGTTTTCAAATTTTGACGTATTTTGATGATCGTTTTGAGTGTCTAACAGTGATAATAAATTATGTAGTCTTTTTCCAAGTGGTCCTTCCAAACAGTATGATGCCCCAATGCCAGGTAATTATTTTCTCTGTATACGAGGATATATTATACTATTAGTGAACAAGAATACATTTTAATTCATTTTACATTAGACAACAATCATTTGTGCCACCAGTATTTTCTACATCAGTTATAATTTTTATTATTCACTTCTATAAGAAAGAGACCAAGGACACCTATATTGAGAGTGTACCCGCATGTGAGTGGGTCATAAGTGAGTTACCTCTGCGGAGGCGGGATTGTCGGTAGCACTGCTACGCTAGCAGCACTTGTATGCTGAAAAAGGTCCCCTACTGATGTCTGTCCGAGTACAAGCATATTAATTTAAGTAATGGTATACGTACAATAATGTTCATTTGTTATTTTTTCGGAAAGAGAGAGAAATTATCAACTCATACAAAAATGGCGACCACTAGATGATCATTGTTTGAACGTGCTGCCCACAATCCACATCCCCAAATGTCACAGCAGCCGAGACATGTTCATACAGTAAAACTTGTTTTGTTTTAAAATTTGTGGTGAAAGACTTACACTGTAAGAAACTGGCCTACTATTAAACAAAGTGAATCGTCAGCCGTATATAATAGAGCCCGCTGTGTATATATAGTAATTAATATGTGTTTGGCATCACAAACTGTGAGAAAGATGGACGAAAATACGTCTTTTTGGAATTAAGGCTCCTAAAAATTTAATTGTCTTGCGCATATTTGCGTTTCCGAACCACAATTTTTAGAGCACTGCAGTTTTTATATTTTCAGTGTGTATATTTAAGAATTGTATTGTGCATACCTGAGGTATCGGATTACTACAAGTTACGCCGTAGCTTTTACACCAAAAAAAATGTAGGCCATTATCATTATTTTCCTCGGCAGTGGCTTTCACAACAGAACTCGTATGCTCGAGTCTCTCTGTTGTCGTGCTCGTTCTGAGATTTAGTGCTGACTAAACACTAGTCGAAGGAGGTCTGGAGAGACGGATTGTATGTCCCCTACATCAATATAAACCTTAACGCCAAAAAAAACTTTGATTTCTGTACAAGTTTTAACAAAAAAAATGCTCAAGTCAGCTGCCCTTGCGTCACTGATTAGCGTAATGAAGGTGTCAGGTATCCTGGATACAACTTTTTTATGTTAAACCTTCAAAACCAAGATCTGTTCAACTAACAGTCGAGCACACCATATGAAAATTGAACGTATAACTCACGCAAACTCACGACCTTCAGAATCAATTTTCTATCAGTGGAAACTTACGGCTGATCCGCACAACAGGATTAATAAGGATTAAACTTTGCCCTGCTAAGCTCTTCGGAGTTGAAGAGTTCCTTTCTAAGCTTCTTACACTTTAGTCTTTCGAAACATTGAGCTTGATATCCTCGAGATTACAGTTAGACAGGTAATGTTCTCAAAAAGTCAATATTTTCTTTTCGCACTCTCCTTGGAATAAATACAAGATATCCCAAAGAAATCAACATATATGATAAACATTGTATCTCTATCTTTTTTTCTCTATCTGGGTGTGTCCGTCCCATTACTTCCTATCAATTACTGTAAAAAAATTGTTGAACTGAACTTTGAACCGGTATGCATGTATTATAAGCATTGTATTGTAGCTAACAAAGGCGCTTGATCACTATAAAACACTCAATTTCTTCCGTTATTAGCTTTCGTTTCTTACACAGCCATGTTATCGGTAGATAGGATACAAAATGGAAGTTCTGTACGAGTATATATTAATGAAAAGTATTCATTTAAAATACAATAATTCGTTTTCGATCTTTAAGGCATTCATCTTGACGATAATTTCAAATTCCTCAAATCTAAATCGTGGAATTTTCCCGGGAACGGTCTAATTTTTACAAATACTGACTCTTTTGTCGAGCTCTGCTCCTAAGTAATGTTTATAGTGTACAGGTAAATATTTATATTTTTATATGATAATTATCTGACAACAATAAGCTAATTTGCTGACGATACTATGATAATTGGCTTACAATACCATGATTCAAAAGTCCTCTTAGCTTACTTTATATTTTGCAGTACAGTTGAAGGAAAGAAAAAAGAAGAACTGATACCAACACTTGTTTCTCTATAAAATTTAAACGAAATCAACTGAGGATAATATAATGTCAGCTCTCTTTAAATTGCGCAAAGATTTCTAAGGCAAATCAAAGAAAATATAGAATAAAGAAAAAGAATAACGTATAAATGGACACTTATAAATCAATGTTAATAAATACACTTATATGAATTAACATAGCAGCAATAACTCCATGTATTTTGGAGTTCACGTCAGGTCGGTGGCACATTACATAATCCTAGTCAATTCTTTCATTGCTATTTCTGTGTCAGACATTGCTTTATTTCAGCACTGAGACGCCGCCTGTTCCAGCACTGGGACACGTATTAGTGCTGGGACGTCCCCTGTATGAGTGGTGGGACGTCCCCTGTATGAGCGGTGGGACGTCCCCTGTATGAGTGGTGGGACGTCCCCTGTATGAGCGGTGGGACGTCCCCTGTATGAGCGGTGGGACGTCCCCTGTATGAGCGGTGGGACGCCACCTATATTAGTGCTGGGACGTCCCCTGTATGAGCGGTGGGACGTCCCCTGTATGAGCGCCGGGACGTCCCCTGTATGAGCGGTGGGACGTCCCCTGTATGAGCGGTGGGACGTCCCCTGTATGAGCGGTGGGATGTCCCCTATATGAGCGCCGGGACGTCCCCTGTATGAGCGCCGGGACGTCCCCTGTATGAGCGCCGGGACGTCCTCTATATGAGCGGTGGGACGTCCCCTGTATGAGCGCCGGGAAGTCCCCTATATGAGCGGTGGGACGTCCCCTGTATGAGCGCCGGGACGTTCCCTATATGAGCAGTGGGACGTCCTCTGTATGAGCGCCGGGACGTCCCCTATATTAGTGCTGGGACGTCCCCTGTATGAGCGGTGGGACGTCCCCTGTATGAGCGGTGGGACGTCCCCTATATGAGCGGTGGGACGTCCCCTGTATGAGCGCCGGGACGTCCCCTATATGAGCGGTGGGACGTCCCCTGTATGAGCGCCGGGACGTCCTCTGTATGAGCGGTGGGACGTCCCCTGTATGTGCGGTGGGACGTCCCTTATATGAGCGCCGGGACGTCCCCTGTATGAGCGATGGGACGCCACCTATATTAGTGCTGGGACCACCCCTATATGAGCGCCGGGACGTCCCCTATATGAGCGGTGGGACGTCCCCTGTACGAGCGGTGGGACGTCCTCTGTATGAGCGGTGGGACGTCCCCTGTATGAGTGGTGGGACGTCCCCTCTATGAGCGGTGGGACGTCCCCTGTATGAGCGGTGGGACGTCCCCTGTATGAGCGGTGGGATGTCCCCTGTATGAGCACCGGGACGTCCCCTGTATGAGCGGTGGGACGTCCCCTGTATGAGCGGTGGGACGTCCCCTGTATGAGCGGTGGGACGTCCCCTATATGAGCGGTGGGACGTCCCCTGTATGAGCGCCGGGACGTCCCCTATATGAGCGGTGGGACGTCCCCTGTATGAGCGCCGGGACGTCCCCTGTATGAGCGGTGGGACGTCCCCTGTATGAGCGGTGGGACGTCCCCTATATGAGCGCCGGGACGTCCCCTGTATGAGCGGTGGGACGCCACCTATATTAGTGCTGGGACCACCCCTATATGAGCGCCGGGACGTCCCCTGTATGAGCGGTGGGACATCCCCTGTACGAGCGGTGGGACGTCCTCTGTATGAGCGGTGGGACGTCCCCTGTATGAGTGGTGGGACGTCCCCTCTATGAGCGGTGGGACGTCCCCTGTATGAGTGGTGGGACGTCCCCTGTATGAGCGGTGGGATGTCCCCTGTATGAGCGCCGGGACGTCCCCTGTATGAGCGGTGGGACGTCCCCTGTATGAGCGGTGGGACGTCCCCTATATGAGCGCCGGGACGTCGCCTGTATGAGCGGTGGGACGCCACCTATATTAGTGCTGGGACGTCCCCTATATGAGCGGTGGGACGTCCCCTGTATGAGCGGTGGGATGTCCCCTGTATGAGCGGTGGGACGTCCCCTGTATGAGCGGTGGGACGTCCCCTGCATGAGCGGTGGGACGTTCCCTGTATGAGCGCCGGGACGTCCCCTGTATGAGCGGTGGGACGTCGCTGTTCTGCCACATGAAGGTCCTTCAAATCTCGAAATTCTGCCGATAAGAAGTCCAAGTGATCTGAGACGCAATTCTCTTCTTCTAATTGAGCAACTTGGACTTGGGCAAGAAAAAGAGAAGCGAACTCTGGAGTAATCAGGCAAGAAACTCGAGTTTGGGTGTATTCCTCGAAGTGACTCGAGGAACTTGTGCTAAGAAATGGCAAATATCCTCCTGATGAGAAGATATTGGATGCCTGGGACCTGGAAAGATATTGTCGCAGCTCAAACAAGTAATTTCTTCCATTCAGTGCCCAATAAAAACGGAAGCATCGATACTTTTTAATCAGCGCAGTAGAGAAGGAAGATTTTCTGATCCTTTGCTGCCTTTGCTGAGATGAAGAGACGGTGTCCATGCCTCAGTTGATGACAACCTTAATGTATTGAACACGATCAGCATGGTCAGCATGGTCAGCATGATCAGCATGATCAGCATGGTCAGCATGGTCAGCATGGTCAGCATGGTCAGCATGGTCAGCATGATC
>VCRD01001184.1:13308-26274 GCA_006783055.1 Trinorchestia longiramus | reverse complement strand
GGTCAGTATGATCAGCATGGTCAGCATGGTCAGCATGGTCAGCATGATCAGCATGGTCAGCATGGTCAGCATGGTCAGCGTGGTCAGCATGGTCAGCATGATCAGCATGGTCAGCATGATCAGCCTAATGAAAGAACTCACTATATCAGCTTCATCTATACCAAGAGTCAGTATGATTTGTGATTTTTTATAAAACATGGTTTACACTGATATTCTGACACAGAAGAGCTCGTGTCTTTGAAAAATTAGGATAAAACTAGTGGTAATGACAGTACAACTCATAGGTAAATTATTAGACCATATACTTGCATGAATTTTGTTTCCCAACTCATCATCCAGTCACTTTTCTAGTTATTTACACACTCATGTACCTATTTACGAGTATTTATTCAATTGAATCTACTGACGAAATTTTACTCGATTGCTGTCTGTACAGCATGAGTAATGTATAATAAATTCAAGCCCTATTTAAGCAAGGTTACGTTAACAAAAAATTATTATAATTGGTAATATATTTTTATTGATTTAGAAAAAATAACAGAACTAGAACAAGGGTATTGTTTTTGTAGTTTTCGAAATATCATTTTTTCAATTGAATTTCACATGCCCTGATGATGCTGTGAGAAGTTCCTACACATGAAACCTGATTTTCCCTTCATTGCTTAACATTTTCTCTCGACCACACTTTTCAGCGCACAACACTCTCTTACCTGTATCATGAATTTGTATAGAGTATTTTCAAGGTACGGTGGTCTTCTATATATCATAACTCTACGGAAGAATAAAGCCTCATTTGGTAGACCATTCCACATGTGTTAAATTCTGTATCCTGAATTGCAATTTTACCTTCAAAACTTCCAAGTCTAAGAATAAAAAATTTCCAGTGATGCATGAAGCTTTCGTAATAATGACGCTCGTTATCTACTAAAAGAAGCGTATGTATGCACGGTCTGAGTATGATGTACAGTCAACACTCAGAACACAATCTAAACACACCACTTTACATACATCCCTGCTGAGCCAATCTAAATTCCCATCATTGAAACTTGCAATATTTCAGGTAACTCAAGAAAGACCGATGTTCCTTTGCCAGCAGTACAGGTCTGCATAAAGAAAAGAAACCAACTCAAGAAAAAAGGCAAATGCCATGATTTTTGTAGCTCCTTCATTAAAAACTCGTGGCGAGGCAATGAAGCCCCGTCTGTTTGTGCCACAAGTAAACTTACTAGAAGAAGAAGTCTTTGTTTTGAGCAGCAACTCGGACCAAACCAAGGATTCTGCCAAATGAATTATAGTTGAAACCCGCCAGGTAATCAGGTCTGCAACTGCTGAGAAATGACTCGCTCTACTTAGAGAAATTGGTAACGAAGAACAACCTCGGCAGCTCCAAGAAAGTGTTCATAAGATAAAAATAAAACACGTGATGTCTTTACAGCAGTGCAGTAGTGGAGGGTGGGGAGTGAGAAGGGTAGGGGCTATTTGATATATGTCTTGCATATGTATAATATTTCTGAAATGCTCCTGTGTGAAAACATTATGATCTGTGTGAATGCATGCATGAGATGTGCAATGAAATAACAGCAGAAGATGACTTCAGCTGAAGTCTTTGTTGACAACATCTTCATTAATAGTGCCCAATTTAACTTATATGTAGCGTAAAAATTTCTTTTCGTAACTTGTTCAAAAGAATCAGCTTTTAACAAAATTTAAATAAAATATGATTCTGAAAAAAATATTCGATTGTCTTTCCATCGATTTTTCTTCCCAAAGATAGCATTCATATCTCTGATAAATCAGTCATAGAAGGCAACGAGAAGGTGCTGACAAGCATGAGGAGGTAACAAAGAAAAACATTTTGTACATCAAACTGGCCAGGCTATTACAAAATAAAACACGAACGTCTCTGAATTAATTCAACGTCGTCTAAGAATCTGAAAGAAAAAGAACATTTTACTTCAAAATGAAAAGAAAGATCGACGAAACAAAGATCGATTTCCGATGGCATAGCGGGGGTAGCTCGATAAAGTGGCCCCTGGTCGACGCTGCAAAATTGCTGACCGTTCGCTTCGCTCAGCGAGTTGGGGTAAAAAAGAAGAATTTTAGGGTAACATTGAGGAGTGCAATTTTTGGGAAGGTTCATCGAGCGATGCTGTTGCACAATTTATGTGAGGCAGAAACAAAGCTCAATGTACTAGGTCAGCAACTCTTTCACTTTGTTCTACGAATAAAAAGCATTCCACTACATATATAATAATACACAGTTTGTTGCTTGCTTGCTTGGTCTGTCTCTCTGTCACGTTCTTAAGGATTTAGATAGGAGGAAATTTGGTATGTATTGAAAGCTTTGTATTGCAGATACCAAAGACACATCCTTCAGTGTGGAAGATCCTTCGCAAAGCTCTCGTTATCTGGCAAATCACACGAAAAAATCATTGAGAGACACGGGAATTTTCAAGTATTTTACTAGTATTACCTAGTAAAATATAATTACTTGAGCTATGAAAAAATCTTAGGGTATGTCTGTAATGCACCTGAAATAAAAATATTTTGTATCCATTTTTTAAAATTTACCAAGGGAGGTCAGTGAAGGATATTACGGTATACATGATACGTCACACTTTGCTGAAAAATTGCCACGTGTTACAGGCGGTGCCATAAAATGTCACCTAAAAGACCTGAAAAACAGATATTTGGGTTTAAACTTCTTGAAAAGTTCATAAAGTAAACAAGATCTTCCCTCTCATGCTGTTGGAACTCGATATATATATATATATATATATATATATATATATATATATATATATATATATATATAGGCATGACGGGTTATATACTTGCGATGCATTTATTTTCAAAGGAAACTTGAGATGTAATTATTGCCAAAAAACATCGCAACTTGCGATTGATCTGTTGTTTGGATCTTTAGATGGCTAAATTCAACGGAATTTTCGAGCCTTTTAAAATGAATTTATTCTACTCACTCTTTTGAAAATGTTACTTGAAATATTTTCGTTATATTTATGCTTTAAAATGTATATTTTATGGGGCAAATATTTTACTCCATAAGCTTAACGTATTATACGAACAGCCGTAATATTTATTTAGCTAGTGCCTAATTACATTTCTACAGCTGTATTTATCATTACACTTGGTACTTCATATCTAATGAACAACTGCTACTTAATTCAATTTTAAAACCAGCCAATTAATACTTATTGAATCGCACTTCAAATTCAATAATGTACGTAGCTGTCTTTACATTGATTTTCATATCTTTTATATCCGTATTAATTAGCTAATGCTAGTTGTATATTTATACAGCTGCTATTCAGTGTTTATTGAGCTTATGTTGTACAATATATACATGAAAACGATCTACTCAAACCACGATTATAAAACACGTTCAAAAATATTCATTTGAATCAAGAATTTGTTCATCAAATTCATAAAACTTCATAGAAAACACGCAAGCAAACACCTGCTCCACTCCCCCACTCCCTCCACTCCCTCCACTCCCTCCACTCCCTCCATTCCCTCCACTCCCTCCACTCCCTCCACACCCTCCACTCCCTTCTGCCCTCCAGATGTAAGTGACACAGATACACTGCAGATGTAAGTGACACATACACTGCAGATGTAAGTGACACAGATACACTGCAGATGTAAGTGACACAGATACACTGCAGATGTAAGTGACACAGATACACTGCAGATGTGACACAGATACACTGCAGATGTAAGTGACACAGATACACTGCAGATGTAAGTCAAATAAAACACACACGCCTGACCTCCAGTACAGTTCAGACGCAGCACACAAGCTATAAAGATCAAATGTAAGCAGAAGGTGAGTGTTCTTCTCATAAAATGGTAATGAGGTCATAACTTTGACTAGACTTATGCTGTGAGAGAACTAAACTTGACGTACAGAGACAGTGTGGGGAATTCTGTTTACTTTAAGATATTCTCAAGTTGAAGGAATACCTACACGTCTCTGCACGTACAGTAGTACTGCTGAGAGTATGAATCTCTTTAGACATACATTCAGCAAATGCAGGGGAAAAATCAGTAGAAATACGAGCATTACCTGTCACTGTGAATTACCTCACAATAATTATTTATGAATAATTACTCATCATAAATTACCCCACAAACATACGTTAGTAACCTGATTAAACACGTATATACGACTTCATTCTTTTTGTATGCTTATTTTACGGTGGATTGTTCTGCCATGCTTTATGACGCAACTACTGTACATTCAAGGATATTTTTTGCAATGCATCTTAATATGTGTAACAATATTAGCATGAAAACAACATGGTACGAAAGATGATGCCAGTTCCCATGGTTCTTGTACCTGCTTCGACATTCATCTCATAGAAAAGATTTCTGTTCGTTTCAGAATGATTGTACGGACTTGGAACTCGAATGGAGTCTTTGAGGCAGTTTTTCTGGCTTGTAGAAGTTTGAAAGTCCCAAGTTAGACCGTTTTCGTGCTTATCTTGTTAGATGCGACTCTAAGAAGCTCACAACTTCTTCTATTGGACTGTAAAGCCTTATTTCTCTGCGCTCTCGAAAGCTACGCGCTTGTATAAAAAGGTTCACATTCTGACTTGGTAAACTGCATGAGGGCACCACCTGTTCGCTTAATTCTGTGTGGGCCACTGTCATTCTTGAAGTACAATCGAAATAATTCAGTTTAGTCCTACATCCTGTTTTCGTTTCGTTCAAAATAAAGTGAAATTTCTTTGTTGCATGAGTGATAGTTGTGCATCATTTCTTTCAGCCAGAAAATAACTTGAGCTACACAGGATCAAAGAAATGTGCATGCAAAGACTTTAGTGGTTGAGTCTGCAATTGCGTGTCTCCAGAATACCACCAAGTTTTAACTTAAAATTAAAAGTATTTCTTCTACTCCGGTGGCCTTTATAAGGAGCGTTCATATCCTAATAGTCGTATTGCATGATATGCATAAAAAATAAATTAATAAGATGCAAAAAACATGTTTGCTAAATTGCAAGGTATTTCTTTCGTTTGTCCCCATGTAAGATACGTGCTACGATTTTGCTACTCTCACAGAGCATCATTTATGTAAATAGTATTCACATTTGCTTACATACAGGGTCAGGCAAAATGATGACACATTTAACATACAAATTTAACCTACAAATGTGTCAGATCAATTTGCCTTACCCTGTATTTTATATATCCTGCGTATGTTCGTAACCATTTATTGATGTGTGTCTTACCAATAATCCTAAATGTGTGCTCCTTACCTTGGATATTATGCCATCACCTACGATGTTGTTCTCTGCCTATGAAGCCATTCTACGTTTTACTGGACGATCATACCTTTCTATTGGAACATTTTTCTGGCTTTCACACTAACGAATCGAACTAAGATAAGAGCGTGTTTACTAAGAGAGAAGCAGGACGTCATCTTGCAAAGGATCTTACAGAGACTCACTAAACGCAGAAAGCTTTTAAGGCTGGCGTGTAGCTGCATAGGCTGCTCTCAGGGAAAATACAACACAAAAATATGAAATTCTTCAGCCTCTTTGCTCTCATTTTAGCTAAATAAATCTTTGAAATAATTTATGGAAGTTGTGAACATCATCCATTTGAGTTGAGCGGAAATAATTTGTTATCCTGTTGAGTTTAGTGTTGGTGGGAAGAGGAATCCTGATTATTGCCTGAATTTGATCTAATTATTTACTCGTGATTTTACTCAAATATATTGAGTAAATCTATGGGCATTCTTTTAGAGCTGCTCATTCAACAAACACTTTAATTTTGACAACTGTTATAAATTTATGATTTTTACTCACCCTTTTTGTTTATCTTAAGGTTATCGTTTCTACTTCATTATTATTTTAACATAACATTCCGTATAAATTATTCTAATCGTTCATATTTTGGCTGTTAAATTAACTCATTAATACGTCATTTTGACATACATTCAACAACTAGATAAACGATGTAAGTTATGGTGTATCCTTTATTTTTGCCCACACAAACTTTGATTACATCGTAAATTTCAAATTTCATTAAAGCTGAACCTCACTTTGTAAGTCATTTTTCAATTTTGGCCGGCCCTCTAATAAGTCATTAAGTTCGTTATATCGAAATTGGCACGAGTCTCAGGAGCAAGACTAACATTAAATATCCCGAAACTTGAATGAGATCCTTAATTGCTTTTCAACATCTAAGGAAAGAGTATAGTCGCTACGCTGAGCCAACAGACGTTGAGAAGTCGAGGTCAAGTTTGTGCAGCATACATGACTTTGTACTTGAGTTTTGTGAAGGATACATGCAT
This sequence comes from Trinorchestia longiramus, assembly GCA_006783055.1. Classification (NCBI taxonomy): domain Eukaryota; kingdom Metazoa; phylum Arthropoda; class Malacostraca; order Amphipoda; family Talitridae; genus Trinorchestia; species Trinorchestia longiramus. The sequence continues at coordinate 19,955 of VCRD01001184.1, read as the reverse complement.
GATAGAAAATAGTGAAGGCAACTGGTCATGTGAAAGTTGTAAGCATGTTTCCCTATGAATGATCAGAATCTCGTAATGAAATCTCGTAATTATCGTAACTAGTCACCCACAGTCAGTGTAAAATGTCTTGTAACTGTCGTAAGTAGTTACAGGCTGACAATCAGTGTAGAATGTGTCGTGGTTGTCGTAACTAGTAACGTATTAGTTGTTCCTTAACAATAAAACTGAGAGTTTGAATTACACTTTTCCTTCTAGCTCATCATAAATTCTTGCCTTCCTAATTCCAAAGATCATTTCTTTTACATTTTATTCCAATTAGATTGTACATAAAAATTCAGAATAGTTAGTTCCCAGAGTACACTCACAGTATAACTGTCTGTAGAGTAAATAAATCACAGTATAATTAACTGGTAACACCTCGTGCAAATTAATACGCCTGACATACTGGAACTGCAACGTACTACGTTTGGTAGTATACCAGTAAAACTGTCAACTGGTAACGTAATAAACTGGTAACTTCTGAAATAAACTGGCAACACAAAATCATGAATAAATTAGGCAATAAACTGGAGCAATATACATATAATTCGCAACATCATGAGCTTGCAAAGTATTGTGTGTGATCTTTTCTTTAATAGCAATCACCACAAAAATAATTAATTTTATACGTAAATATTGAAGTAGATTTGAAGGGCCATACATTATTTACAATTTTGTAAGATTTTAGTTCCTTGCACAATTCCTTGCTATTTTCTTCAGCCATGTTCCATTGCCTTTATATTCTACGCTTTAAAAGCATTTCCAAACCAAACCAATTGATCTCAGTTCAATACTCAAATTTTTCACATCGTAGCATGAATCACTGAGCACTTGTGATTCTGGCAATATTGTGCGAATCTTTACGATATTTCTTCGCAATGATTTAAAGGGCTTGCAGTGAATTTCCTGTTTTAAAGATGAGACAAATCTATATTTCAGAGCAAATAGTGTCATGAACGCACATCATATTTTAGGAGCTTCTGATTGGAAAGTTCTGAATGCAAAATGCAAGGTTTTGAATGCAAAATCTCACATATTGGAAAGGCAATAATTCGAGCGACCGACTGTTATATCTTCTTTAACGCATATTAAGTGTTGGTGGGTGTACTCTGAATAGGCCTAGGACAATATTGGAGTGGGAGGCCTGCAAAGCCATCACGCCCAAACGTCTTGTGCGGCATCTGGGGAAGGATTTTGCCCACACGAGCAACGCCCGTCAAACAAATTACGGAGGGCGTGCACCGAATGCCACAGCGACGATATTGCGGCCGTGATGAAGGCAACAGCACTCCTGCCATCCCGCGTGGTCTGGCTGATCGCCCCACATACTAGCCTTTTTTTTAGGCATACTGAATTTTGCATGGTGTTTGTTGTTCACCTCACATACTGGTCTTTTCACAAGCATACTAGATTGATCAAACCGCATGCTGGCCTTTTTTCAAACATACTGAATTTTGCATGAAATTCAGTGTTGGCTGATCACCCCACATACTGGGCTTTTTACAAGCATACTAGATTTTCCAGTGGGTTGGCTGATCACTTCACATACTGGACTGTATTTAAACATCCTGGATTTTCAATGGTGTTGTGTGTATTGAAATCTACTAGATAAACTCCAAGTACACAAGCCTTCTTTACACAAGTTGTCGCCCCATTTGTCACTCTCGGACTGAGATTGTGTTTTTTCTCCCTATTCTTATGCTCAACTTTTTATTTTATATACTATCATCCAAACCACTAAAATGGCTGAAGAAGAAGTCAGCAAACATGCCCTGTAATTTCTCCATTATGTTAAAAAAATAGTCACTGGATAGAAGTAGTTTTTTGATTCAAAGAATTATATACGCAATAAGCGTTGTTTTTATACATTTCATAAGTAAATGGAATTAGACAATAGATGTTTGTGTTGACTGATATTCATTTTCAAGATGACCCACCTGCCAAACTTGTTTGTTTTAGTTTTAAAGTCGCCAATCAATTGAAAAATTTCATATAATTTCCCGATAACAAAATTGATCGCCTGTGAAAACTCATTCGCACCTGCACTGCATGCATCATCACTCGAATACCAGAAATTCTTTGATGTATGGCTGACGATGGAAACCATTCCAATATAGAGCCCCAGATCTTTTCATCTCCCAAGCCTGTCACAAAGTTTGTTGGCGGTGAGCCCCAAAAAGCTGTTATTCGAAAGCAATTCATTCGTTGAAGGAGTTATGCAAAAGGCCAATTTTTTCTCACCGCCTACCGCCATCAATCTTTGGCCGGACTGCCCAGCATTGGGATGTGCAGGCCGTAAATTGGCAGCACTTTGTGGCAGGGACACATCGATGCTTGTACGAAAACTACCCTTGCTTGCCTTGGACAAAGATTAGGACAAAGTTGCAATAAAAATTATAATATGTAAAATTGTATGTTTCCATACATATTTTCTTTACACTAATTTTTTAGTCTTTCCAAACATTTCCGCGACGGGTGAGCATCAATACTGGTTTACGAGCTACCCTACTAAAGGACGAGCAAGTAAACAGTTGTGCCATGGAAATAACTACTGTCGCTTTATTATGATAAATATTTTTGCCAAACGTGTTCTTAACATTGTCAGTCTAGGCAAACTCTGGTGCTGCTGTTGCTGGAGAGTAAAGACCTGTTGTAAAATATTGAAATTGAGCAATTTCCGTTAATGTGGTGTTCATGCCGAATTTTTTTTATTATTGAAAGTTTAGTTGAAGAAGTGACTGAGAGGGGAATTTCATTGAACAATTAGTTCGGGGTTAATATTTTCAACTAACTATGTGTAATAGATTTAATTGTAAAATATAGTGTATAATTGATTTATCTTCCCTATTATCTGTAATATCATGCATAATATTTAGTTATGTTAGTCATAAAGTACCTGAAAGTTATTATCATCAGGTCATAAACTAAACAAATGTACTAATTTGAAATGTTATTTAGCCAAAAAAATCTACGGTGTTTACTCCGAGGATTCAACTTACTTTGCGCTGTGAGCGACATTCAGAAATTCAAGAAAAATCAGTTTGACGGTTTGATCACCGAAAGTTTTAGAGGCATCCTGTACTTTGCTAAGGTTTTTTTATATCAACTATCACTGTGACTCATAGACTGATAACAATTGTTCAAGCAGATCATACACACCACACTTCTCAATGCTTCGTCCTGAAAGTCGCAAGAATTTCAACACAGGCTATTTGTTTCTGTACTGCTGGCACTTTCTTACAATTAAATTGGTTTAAAAAATTAACAATAATAAAACTAGTAATTTTACTGAATGAGTTTTATGAACGGTTATTTATATTCTAAATATACTAATAGATTTTTTAATCGTATTAAAAAGGAAAAATATTCTCCATTGAACAACTGAATAATGGAGAAATACTCAAAACAATCTTGCCTCTACCTTAAGTATTGAGTTAAGTGTTATTAATCCACAACGTAGGCCTAAAATGTTTGGCAATAAAGGGATGAATATATTCTAAGAACCATTTGTAGAGGCTGAGACGGCTGACAGAGAGCACTTAGAAAACTGAAAGAATTTTTTGTGCCATATATGGCAGTAGGATCTTCATTGAAGATGGTATTGTATTTTTAATCATTTTAGCTACAAAAAAGTCATAGTAGTACAGAAACAAATAGCCTGTGTTGAAATTCTTGCGACTTTCAGGACGAAGCATTGAGAAGTGTGGTGTGTATGATCTGCTTGAACAATTGTTATCAGTCTGTGAGTCACAGTGATAGTTGGCATAAAAAACCGCAAAGTACAGGATGCTTCTAAAACTACCGGTAATCAAACCGTCGAACTGAGTTTTCTTGAATTTCAGAATGTCGCTCACAGCGCAAAGTAAGTTGAATCCTCGGAGTAAAGACCGTAGAGTTTTTGAGTAAATTGCAAATCAAATTGGTACATTTGTTCAGTTTATGACCTGATGATCATAACCTTCAGGTAATAACCTCTATGACTAACACAGCTAAATATTGTGCATACTATTTCGGATAATATGGAAACTGTATAAATTATACACCATATTTTACAACCAAATTCATTACAAATAGTTTGTTGAAAAATATTAACCCCAGCTAACTGTTTAATGAAATTTCCCTTTCAGTCGCTGATTTAACTAAGGCTTCAATATAAAAAATTCACATCATGAACACCACATTTGTTATAGTATTTTGAAATTACAGTTAACTAATTTTATTACTCCTTTCATCGTGTAGACTCCTATTACAAGCACCAGTAGAGCAAAACAATTGTAAATTAATTGCTGGAACAATCTGTTTTTTATAAATATTAACATTGATCGTCGTTTTATTCTCCAAAATTACAACATATGCACTAATCAGTACATTAATTCCTAATAGGTAATTTATTCTATTGTATTTGAACAAATAAAAAGTATTTATTAAGCAGGTAAGATCTTGAAATTATTTTTATAAGTTTTGCATTTTCAGATAGAGTTTCCCCATTTATTTGGATTTTACAGTTTGTTTAAAACGAAAATATACATTGCATCCACTGATATTTTTTATTTCCTAATCCGTTTTCATAATACAACTACAAAGCAAAGTTTTCCTCCTATGCAGTATAATTAATGAGCTCATTTCGCCTGAATGAAGGTTGCTATTTGACTTCAGATACACAAATTTCATTTGCATTGTCCGACAGAAAAAGAAAAGACTTACATCTACAATGAAGTTTATGGCATCCAGGAGTGAAGCAACAGAAACCATCTTTGCCAAGTAAGCGTTTATTTAACGTTTGTTTATGCATATTTCAGGTATTTCAAAATCCTCTTGAGTTTTAAAATAGACTGTTCTAGAACATTTTCCGAATAAATATAAAATAGTTGTATGATTACAAATACCATATGAGCTGTGTTTTTGTTTAGAGTTTCGGCAGTATGACATCAATGGTGAAATCACACAGGTTGCACAATCATATATGTTTTGAATTTTAATGAGGGACTATGTAATTGGCATACGTGCGTTCAATTGTATATTAACAATTACAATCTTCTATGACAGAATAAGCAGTACCCGGCAAGAAGGATGTACACACAAGCCTAAGTTCAAATCTTCTAACCTTCGGAAAAATTTCAGTGCTGAGTGGAGGATTACAAACTTAGACAGGCTTCACTGTCAGCTAAGTTTATTTGTCCACTGACAAAAAACAGGAAGAAAACGTAAAGGCAAAGCATCTGTTACTAAAAGAGGATGGATTTATATAAGTAAAGACACATGCTACCTACGCTATTCAATCTCTTCATTTCTTGCAGTAACTGGTTATACAGCAAGTTTAGGTTTTAAAGCGGCAACAAATGCTAAAAGTCATAAACTATTTTTTCCACGCCTCACTGAATCATTCTCTTTGATTTTAACGCAAAGAATATTGTGTATGAAAACAGCCTAAGTGAATTGGTATCAGAATTTTCTTTTTTATCACAAAATAAGTTCGTGTTTTTAAGGAGAACTGATCTAATTTTTATTGATAGAATACTTAAGTTGTTCATCGTACACAAAATGTGCACCAAGAAGCAGCTCGCATGTAAACAATTATCCCCATTGCTGTACTTTATTTATTTCTAAATCACGGCCATGAACATCACAACTGCTGTATAATGTAGAGCGCATCGAATATTTTATTACCCACCAGTGCTTTGATGAACATTTTTTAATCTGAATTACGAGGCATGCTGGTGCATTTGATGACGGTAGTAACTAAAGCTTCATTAGAGCTGAATTTAATTTCAGCCACAGTGAATTTCACTGTAAGAGAAGTTATTAACTACAAACACCTCAACGTCTCACAATCTCTCGTCTAAAAACTGGGCTTTAATCCCTGAAATTCAGTTAAAGTATTGGATGAAAGGTAGCGTGTCGAATGTCATTACTAGTATTATTATTAGTATTATTAATATTAGTAATACTATTTATATCATCATGATAGAAATTATTGAAATTAGTAATACTAATAATACCATCATTAATACTAACATTTTAATTCTATTGTGACAATTGTTATTATTCTTATGACCTTATTGAGGAGTTATCATTTCCAGTAACTGACATTTTTCAATAAACTGTTCAAACTTTTGGAGAAAAACATGACCAAGGTGATGTTTCTGAAATAGCCTACTATTCCACGCATGTTGGACTAGTGAAATCTATTTTCGATATAAGTTCACTTTCTAAATGCTGACATTAAGTCATAAAAATTTACTTTATTTTTAAATAAATTGAATCATGTAACTGAATCTCACATTGAAATAAATACAGCCAATAAGATGGACATTATGCACTTGGTTTTAACACAAAGTTTAAACTAGCGTCAAGGGCATTGAATTTTAAAATCTGAGTCCATATACAAGCATCGTGCACCTGAAAACGGATGCAACGCTCAAGTATGTCCAGTCATGACTTTATGCTGAGCTGGCGTGATGAAGGAACTCGATATTTTCAGAATAATAATGAGGAAAGAGGCCTCTGTTTGCCTGTTCGTTGACACAAACGCACAGCAGGTGCTGCAACGGCTGACAGGACACCGGTGCTGCAACAGCTGACAGGACACCGGTGCTGCAACAGCTGAC
>VCRD01001183.1:88756-143968 GCA_006783055.1 Trinorchestia longiramus | reverse complement strand
TTGTAATAGTTCGTTTTCCCATTTTTATGTCTGGCCGATATTTCCACTGAGGTACTCAAAAATACTGCTTTAACTGCGTGAGCTTTCTTTGCATGGGAGGGTCGTTCTTAGGCCTACCTACGTTTTTGTCACTGAGTAAGACACTGCAAGCATTTGGACAGGATTATTACTATTTTTTGCTTAAAATTTGCACACATTCAAACTTTAAGTCACTTTTTTTTTTCAGTTTCATGGGGGGCACATTCACGCGGATGTCAGTTTGATTTAGATGCTTGGTAGTACTGTTTTTCTGTCACATTTTGAATAATTTGAGCACCAATTTTCTAGTGCGTCTGTTCACGTGAACGGTCGAGAACTTACTCCCAAAGCGTTTGTTTCTTCACCGTGAGTTATTACAACAAGTCAAGTTTTTAGGAATTGTTTCTATTGGACAACTGTGATAAATCAGTAACTGTAATGTAATAAGTGATTCAATATTTTCCTCAAACATTGTGTCCATTACTATTCTCAAAGGACCTCATATGAACAGGTCAATCCTAATGACAGTTATAAGTTTAGCCTGCAATTTTCTTAGGTGTAGATTTTCATAAAATCATTCTATTTTTAGATATTTGTACTCTTATGCATCAGAGATTAGAAAACCAAACTCTGTTGACTAGAAAAACCAGACTCTGTTGACTAAAAAGACCAGACTCTGTTGACTAGAAAAAACCCAAACTCTGTTGACTAGAAAACCAGACTCTGTTGACTAGTTGATGCAAAATTAGGATTTAGCTTATAGCATTTATCCCTAATTTTGTCAACTGAAGAATTATTATGTTTCTTTTATATGTGGAAAAAACTCTGTATTTATATTTTTACAGACCTAAAAGCTATTTCTTTGAAGGTCTAAACTCAATTATTTTGTGGTCATTACCTAATTCAGATTTAAGAATATTGAAAGGCTAAAAATGAACCTTTTATCTAATGTCAATTTTCCTGATTCATGTTGCTAAAATTGGTTTCTAAAAAACCCAATACAAATCCTTCAGACTTATGCCAAGGATATAATTGAAGGGTGGACAGCACTAGTGGAATACTTGCATTTTTTCCCACAGGAAAAAATGCAAGTAGTCCACTAGTGCTGTCCACCCTTCATATAGTAAACTACTGGATCGTAATCGCCTCTGTCTGCACTGTGTTAGCGACAGCACGGGAGTGGACTTGTAAAGTTTGGTTGTGCTTGGGGAATTTTTAAGCAACCAACTTTAACAACCCTAATCTAACTGCCCGTGTAACCTTACTCAAGGAAATAAAGGAACTCGTCACAGGGACTCAGCTTGTATTCCAGGAAATTGGCACGAGAAATAGCTTGGAAATTCTTGGGATGCTTGAGCCAGTCCAAAGCGTCCAGATGACGGTTAGGCCAGTTCAGCTTCAGGTAAGAATGGCCAGTCCGGAGCTATAGCGACTGTGGCTTGAAATTGTTGCACCAGCACGGTAGGTAAGTAAGTGTGCTTCACAGCGAGTGCACAGTCAGTGCATAATGAATGGGTTCCAAGTGAGTGGGTGGCAGACGGTCCCCCAAATTCTGCACGTAATGTGAAGTGATGAGCACATATACACGGATCATACCACATCACAAGTCCCATTGACAACTCTTAATATGCCAGGCTAGAGTGCAGAAGGCAGCATTTGGTAAGGATTATTATCAAGCAACTCACCATTTAATCAAGTTCTTTGTTTCACAGTCTTAAAATGAAGTGGGGTTTAATTAAATTTGTTTTATAAGTTATTGATGGGAGCAGAAACAAATTATCACTGGCAGAAGTTGTTAGGATTTGCTGGTGGTATTTTTAGAAAAACAATTTGAGCAACATCAGGAAATTTGACATAGAGTAGAAGTAACGAAATAAAACAGGGTTCATTCTTACCCTTCAACATTCATAATTCTGAATTAAATGACCACAATAATTTAGTTTAAGGTCTTCAAAGAAGTAGCTTTTAGGTCTGAAATAATACAGGATTTTTCCACATAAAAATAAACAAATAATAAATCTTAAGGTGGCAAAATTAGGGATAAATGCTAGAAGCTGAATGCTTTTATGAAAATCTACACCTGAGGAAATTACAGGCTAGACTTATAACTGTCTTTAGGATTTGACCTGTTCATATGAGGTCCTCTAAGAATAGTAATGAACACTGTTGAATCACTCACTACAGCACAGTCACTGATTTATCACAATTGTCCAATAGAAACAATTCCTAACACTTGACTTTGCTCTAATAATTCACAGTGAAGAAACCACACTTGAAAAATCTAAACATCACCAAATAACACAGATACACCGGCAAGTTAAACACAAAAATTAGACAAGACTGAAAATACTTAAGACATAGTATGCTCACCTAAACTACGCACAAAACGGATTCTAGATAGCAACAAAATCAGTGGCGTGGTACCAAGTATATATAGTAATGCGGACCGGAAACGGGGGTAGGATCCGCGAATGTTGCCAGCCTAATAGTTCTTTTTTTATTTTGGAACGCTCAGATCTGATTATTTAATATAAATAAAATATATCCCTGGGTTGTCACTAACCTTGCCAAAGAGACTAAAATAAGGCTAAAATTCTGTAATAATTTTTACGACAATCTCTAGTGAGATTAATGAATTAAATGCTAACTTATATTTAATTAGATAAATGCTCACTTATATTCAATTAGGTAATTGCTAACTTATATTTTAATGAGATAATTGCTAACTTATATTTTAATGATATAAATGCTAACTTATATTTTAACGTGCTATTACAGAAATATGAATGGTACATTGAGTGATACCGTTCATGCTACAGACTACTTGCATTTTTTCCCGTGGAAAATATATTATATTTACCACGGGAAAAATGCAAGTAGTTCACTAGTGCTGTCCACCCTTCAATTTAATTATTTCTGCTTCTACCAATAACTTATAAAATCAATTTAATAAACTCCTACCTCACTGTAGGAATGTGAAACCAAGAACTTGACTAAATGGTGAGTTGCTTGCTAATAATCCTGAACCAGTACTGCCTTCTGCACTTTATCCTGGCATATTTTGGGAATTGTCAATGGGACTTATGATGTGGTTATGATCCGTGTATATGTACTCACCATTTCACGTTACGTGCAGAATTTGGGGGACCGTCTACCACCCACTCGTTGTGAACTCGCCGGCCCATTACTTACCTACCTACTACACTATACTATACCAGCTGCACTCGTACACTTATACGCCACATACTGCACCTACTGTACTCGCTGTACTCGTGCAACATCTCAAGCCACAGTCGCTATAGCTCTGGACTGGCCATTCATCCCTGAAGTTGGACTGGCCTAACCATCATCTGGACGCTCTGGACTGGCTCAAGCATCCCAAGATATCCCAAACTTTTCTCGTGCCAACTTCCGTGAATACCAAACTGAGTTCCTGTGGCGAGTTCTTTTATTCTCCTTGAGTAAGGTTACACGGGCAGTTAGATTAGGTTTGTTAAAGTTGGTTGCTTAAAAATTCCCCGAGCACAACCAAACATTACATACTCGTGGCTACCCCATTTAATTACCAAGCTCTAAAGTTCTTTTATTGTCCTCAAGTCAGGTCACATGGGCAGATAGAATAGGAATTATTAAAGTTGGTTGGCATAATCCCTTAGCATTACCAAACTTTACAGATATGTTCTTAAAAATGAAGTGAAATGCAAAACTAAACGTAAAACTTGAATTTTGTTAATAAATAACAAAACTAGCATATCTGTAGCATTACATCGTTGCTCATGCACCATTTTCAAGTTATGCGTATTATTTAATCGCGTACAAATTAAATCGTACTTTTTACAATAAATTTTCTGTATTTTTGCAATTAGGTTTTTGTAACTTTAAGTGAGATTCTTGTAAATTTTTAATTATAAATATTCGCTGTATTTTGTAAAAACATTCTTAGTACTTAAAGAACTGTCGCTATGATTCTTTTTAAAATTTCACCCCTGAGAAGCACATCCGGATCCTGACTCGACTTCAATCTAATCGTAGCTTGTAGGAGATAACAACGTAAGTTTAAAGTGCCTTAAAGTGAAGTGTTCTTGCAGTAAGTTTAGAATTAATTGTGTTTAGGACTTAGATATATTTATTAGTCTCACCATATTTTTCTAGAAATGTTAGGGTAGGATTGTTTCATATCATTTGCGTTAATTTTTGTATAATGTGCGTATGTAGAGACGACCTTTGGTACATCCCTGAAATAACTAAGTTTTAGGAGTTGTATGTTGGGATTTAATAGAACAACTTGTGGTCTTAACTAGTACTGAGAGTATTTCTTATCTAATCTTCAAATCTACCTTACTTTTTGTTTAAAAATTCTTCAGTGAACTTCTTTTATAACCTGTTTTCTTTATTGTTCAAATTCTCTGCACACTTCGTGAATAGAAGTGGGATCTGCTGAATATGGTGTAGCTAGGCCATAAATTGGATTACTAGATTTAACCACAGACTGAAAATTGTCCTAAATCACAAACTTGCCTTTACATTGCATTCTATACTTAGAAGTAGAGATTTTTATAAACATGTATTCAGCTTATAACTATATTGATTTCATTCCCTTGTAAAATAGATATATTTTATTTTTTTTATTCATTGTGTTGCTTACTTGGAAGTATAGAATTCTTATTTAACAATTCCCATCCAGGTATTATTGATATATCTTTCCTTCTCAATACTATTGTAGTTTTTTTATTGCAAATATTTTCATCTCAGGTCATATTTATCAAAATCTTAAATTTCAGGGATTAACCATAAAATTATGGTTTACTAGATTATATCCGCTGAATAAAGATATCCATAATGTGCTATGTTATCATTAGTTTGTTTCCTTCATTTTTTTACCATGTCTTAGGATGTCGATTATAATTCTGTAAAATGTTTAGGATGTATTTTATTCTTGCTCTAATTAGGATGTTCTAATTGTTTTATATAGAAACTTTTGTTCATCTTAGGTTGCTATATTGTGCCTGTATCATAGCAATAATGCAGGATTATCGAAATTATTTTGTGGTTAAAAATTTTGGCCTTGCATACTTGAGCGACCTTTTTCAAGAGACTCCTTATTGTCTATTCAACAATTGTGCTCATATTTTTAGTTACTATATGAACCAAATAATCATTTCCATTTCTAGATTTAATTGATCCTAAATCAAACATTAAAAATCGACTTTGTTCAGTAGATGAAACTGAGTTATTAAAACAAGTATCTTTTCTAGAATTCCATGTTCACTGAAGCAACTTTTGCTCAGTTTCTAGTCTTAAAAATAGACATTTTTAATGAGGATTAGATTCCTTGTTCATTTAAAGGGACTTACTCTTTTATCTCTCTATAAGATTATATTCCAGCTCTCTTGAATATTTTGAGATTGGACTGCCCTACTACTGCATTTCATTCTGATTAGCCTTGTCATTGCTTAAGTTTGCTACGGGTAATGCTGGTGTTTGTTAATGTTTGTGAAGATGTGAAAATTAAGCTCAACCTTCTCTTCCACACCCCTGGCGGTCCTGCAGTTATCTCATCGATCCTTTAACATCTCTTTTCTCATTGCTCTCATTGCTTTCATTGCTCTCATTACTCATCGCTCTCATCTTCTCATCGCACTCGTCTGTATCTCCTCTCTAGTCTCATGGTTGCTTTTTAAATCTTAACGCTTGATCATGTTCTTGATCATATTCCTGATCGTATTCCTGATCATATTCCTGATCATATTCCTGATCATATTCCTGATCATATTCTTGATCATATTTTCGATCATTTTCTCGATCATTACTTCTAGTTCTCAATCTCTTTTACTTGTGGACTACGGATGTCTTCTGTCCACCAGCTGCCCTACGGATCAATAAATAAAAAAAGCTGAGTACCCGTCTTGTCATTGAATTCCCCCAACTAGAGGTGCACCAGACGACTCCCTTAACCTTACCTTCTGATAAATTATTACCACAACTCAAAATTTGTTTGGCTCCCACCAAAACATAACATTGGTGCGATAACATGTCTGTTAGAACTTATAAAAAGTTTAAGAGAACCTTATGATATTATTAGCATCAATGTTACATATCAGGAAAAGTCGATAAGTGAGACTAGAATTTGAGCATATTATGAATTGCGTAAAATCAAATACCTGAAGCATGAGCAGTGGTACTCTAAGTACCATTCATGTGATATAACATATAGATTTACAGTATAATTTAAGATGAAGCATAAATCTCCATTCCCCCGATTATAAATAATACTAAACTTACCATAATATTTTTAAATTTTTCCAATAGAAATATACTCGTATGTTAGGAGTAAACATTATTGTCGTGTTTTTATATAAACACTAGCCTGTATCTTATTGCAAACTAGGCCGTAATGTGCTGCCAACATCACGTGCACTTCATGGTTCGACCTTATTTAAATAGGACTCATCTCTAGCTTGCAAGCTCATTTTGCAAACGAGAACCTGTGCTTAGTGCCTATATGTATAGAATTCAACGACCTGGTGATCCACCAGCCTCTACTAGCTGGAAGCTCTACATCACTGTTAACTGCACTTGCTTGTGGTGTTGCTGACCCTGAAGTGCGTCGCTGTTCGTGCCAACTCGGCTGACATAACGCGCCCTCATTGCTAGTGCCCACTCTGCTACCATTGTACTACTACACGATCCGTGTGACCTAGTCTGGCGATAACCTCCTTAAGATCTGAAGACATTGTAAGTACCTTTGTCTAAAAAGAAGAAATCTGAGTCCAATCACTGTTCTTTCAATGTCTTCAGGTATAGGTCACACATCCAGATGGGATGGGAACGTTGAATTTGGACTGTTGAACATCCCTAACGGTCATGGTTCACATATTGTTTGTCAAAGTAGAGCTACTGTGGGTAGGTAGAAATAAAAAAGACAAACTTTATTTCAATCTGGCATACAAAACATACATATGATTTTTAAATTCTTAATGTTTTCTTACAAGTAGTAAAGATGCTAATTGACAAGGAGTAGTATTGATGCTCCAAGCGAAGTTCCCATCATTTGTGCTGTAACTTGAGGAAGAAGCTCGAAGGAGCGTTTCGATGAGCTTGGTAAAAATGTAGTATTACAACAAGCGCCCAGCGTAGCAACAGCTGACCGGGTTTCTAGCTGCAGATGATCAAACGCAAACAGACCACGACACGACGAGTGTGGAATCTGGGTGTAGCAAGAATGGTATCACTCTATGAACCATTCAGCTCTATATCTTTAAATTCCCTCCTTACTAGCACATGCATTACAATTTAAGTTAGGAGTAATCTCATTAATCTCACTAAAAATTAGCGTTATGATCATTATAGAATTTTTTATTTTTATTTTTGCACTTTTATTGATAATTTTTAGTGACAAAATAGTGATATATTTTATTTGTGATTAAATCAGTTCTAAGTGTTCCAAAAAAATAAGGACGCCTATGTCGGCAACAATGAGCAGCGTTCTACCCGCGTTTCCAGTACAGACTATATATATACCGGACCCGGTGTCAATAGCTTTGGTTGCTGTTAAAATACGTGTATGTGTGTGCTTATTCTGCGGCTGTCTGTCCGGGACTTAAGCGTTTCCCGTAAGATAAATGATGAGGTCGATGAAAGTTGAGTTTATTGAAACCGTGATCTGAGAACAAATCACAAATTAAGTTTACAGAACTAATTATTTAACTTACAATTAAATACTCTTTAACATAATACTGGCATCTGAAATGGCATGCCTACAATAGAATATAGTTTGAACGTAATACTGGTCATTGAGGCTGACTGAAAACACTGCCTGCTACACTGAACTAGAGTAATGGTATTGAACTCACAGTGGCAGCTGAAATAACAAGTTGCTGCCACGTGTACACAAAAATATAATTTCCTTTTGGAACAGTACTAGCATAAATATAATTCCTTAGAAAGGAAAGCATATATATAACTGAAGGTGCAGGTATAAATGACTTGAGGTTCACCAACCTCAGTGTTAAAGAAAAATATCTCCTACATCACAGTTAGAACTGCCTGAGTGCCTCTACAGAAGAAGGAATTACACTGCAAACTTATTACCCAAAATAAAATGAACTCCCATGATTGACATATCAATGCACAAGTAACGCTTAGAAACATACATAGCTGCTGCAATTCAGCATCACAAATGAAAAAGAAAAGGCCAACTGTATGTATCTTTAGGGAACGTGTTTTTTTTCTGAAGTGATTATTTCGTGGGAGATGTTCTTCGAAGGAAGTGATACGATCGTCTCCGTAGCTTGCAGATTTATTCACGAACACGATCAAAATTAAAACAGAAATTGGGGCCGAGATTGAAGACCAAAACTGAGAACTTGAAATCCGTACAACCGAAACTGGAACTGATACTGAATTGAGTCCGAAACTGAAACCTGAAACTGAAACCTGTCAGAGAAACTGAAAGCGTGGATAAAATTGCTATTCACTGGGTAACGGTTGCGAAGGAACTGACGGGCACTTAAACTATAGGCTCGTGGTTGACTATGGTGTTCTATAAACAAGGGTTACAATTTGAAGTTGTAACTACGATTGAATTTTTAAGTTTAAAATACTAGTTTCAAATGACATGAAACGTATAAAAATTAACTCCAAAAATATTATTAAAATACATTATATTTTTGTATCGAACCTAAGATCATTCTAAATTAATTACGATATTTCCGAGGCACTACAGGAGTACCCCCACCAGAAGCGGAGCGTCTAAGATTTTTAGGAATAACTAATCTTACGCAAATACAGTTAAATTCGAAATACACCTTGTCAGTTACTACTACCACTCCTAAGGAACCAGAAGTGAGATATTCGTACGAACATGAACACAATGGTAACCAATAAGTCGGTGCTGTTGACAAAAGGTACAACTTAGCCTAACTTAGTTAAAACTTCGAGCGATCTTTGAATTACCGAGCCACTCCTGACAAGACGTTAGCGCGTCAGCGTCAGCTGGCGCAGACGCAAGATTATACAAACATTGATTGGAATAGAAAATGTAAACAAATTGAGTACGTACTGAGCGAGACATATAGTAGGGGACAATAATCTTATTGTGGCCTTCAATATACTCAACTGCAGTGATAGACTAAACAGATAATGCAAATTGTTGTCGCTACGGATGATCACATTATGTTAGTATTCATTGCGAATAGTAGCAAATACAACCAACGAGCGACTTGAAATGCAGTAAGTAACTTTTTGTCATAAAAAATGCATAGTTTGTAGATTAGGCAAGTTCTTAAGAGAATGCAACAAACGTACGTCGAGAAACGAAGAGCTTTGTTCAACAGCAGAGTCAACAGCGTAACATGAGCTGTCTGTGGGGAAGTGAAAAGCGAATGCTCTGAACAAAGAAAGACAGAGTGAGTTGGAAAATAGGCAAGAGCTTGTTTTAGATCTCTAAAAGGGAGCTCGACTGCTTCAATCCAAGTTCGACTGCTTCAATCCAAGTTAACTCTTTAGCTAAGACGCGATTATGCACAACTCAGTAGGAACAATATCCATATTTACGAACATAAGCATCAATGTTAAGGAGAACTTGAGCATGCCCGTGCGGAGACGGAGCTCGTGAAGTTAATGAGGGTGAGCGCAGTCGTTAGAATGAGCTGCTTTTATGGCAGGGAATTCGATACAGTTAGCGCTCCCCATGTATTCGAGATTTATTAACTGAACCGCATGAACGACGTTTGTCAGGTTCCTTCTTCGGAACGAAGACAGTGTGAAGTCTCAAGGTAACTGAAGTACTGGATGAAACCAGTATTAATAAAAAGTGAAGTGCAATTTTAATTGCCTTTGGTTTAATATAAATGAACGTTTCAGTTTTAAAATGCATGATTAATTGATTTCCTCAATAAATGAGGCGGATTCCTCTCTGATGGGTTTCAATATTTTAGGCAGTAGTCAGTCTCTGAAATTTACAGCGTATGGCTGCACGTGCGATATGAACGTGCGCCATCAGTATGAACAAATGGAATAATCATTATCAGATGTCATTATCATTATCAAAAAGTATAGTCATCATGAGTCAGGTTATGAAATTCGTGAAGCCAAATGAAATTAAATATGAGCAATAGGCGAACTAGTCTCAATAAAGAATGATGGGGAGAGGAAAAAAATATAGCTCAATATAAGGAAGGGTAAATAGAGCAGCAAGGAGAAAAAAAAGCACAGAAAGTAGACACAAATACAGCACGGTAAAAAAATGTTTACGATTAGTTTACTTCCCTAACGTTCGCTCGAAGTCCGGCAGAGTTTGTTGTAGAGTCTGCTCAGAGGCTAATTGAAGTCATCTTGACTGAGGCTGAGCTGGAGCGGTGGCGGAGTCACGGTTTCTGCAGTTGCCTGCTCTGTAGAGCGGATGTCTGGTTTCGAAGGAATTTCTCGATCGTTTAATGACTTTGGGCCGTTGGCTGGAGGAGGATCGAGTTTCACAGGGAACTGTTCGTCAATGGAGTTGTTGTTCTTCGCTGGGACTGTTTCTTGAGCTTGATATGAACTTTTTGCGGGAAAATGTTTCTTCACTGGGAATGTTTCTTCACTGGGGTTGTTTCTTGAGCTTCATATGAATGTTTTGAAGGAGGGTATTTCTTCACAGGGGTCACCACTTTAGGGAACGTGTTATTTTTCTGTAGTGATTATTTCGTGGGAGATGTTCTTCGAAGGCAGTGATACGATCGTCTCCGTAGCTTGCAGATTTATTCACGAACACGATCAAAATTAAAACAGAAATTGGGGCCGAGATCGAAGACCAAAACTGAGAACTTGAAATCCGTAAAACCGCAACTGGAACTGATACTGAATTGAGACCAAAACTGAAACCTGAAACTGAAACCCATCTGAGAGACTGAAAGCGCGAATAATATTGCTGTTCACTGGGTGACGGTTACGAAGGAACTGACGGGCACTTAAACTATAGGCTCGTGGTTGACTATGGTGTTCTATAAACGAGGGTTACAACTTGAAGTTGTAACTACGATTGAATTTTTAACTTTAAAATACTAGTTTCAAATGACATGAAACGTATAAAAATTAACTCCAAAAAAATTACTCAAATACATTATATTTTTGTATCGTACCTAAGATCATTCTAAATTAATTACCATATTTCCAAGGAACTACATATCCATAGCCACCGTGGTCGAGTGGTCTACGGCCCGTGTTCTGTATCGGGTCTCTGCTTTATGTAGAAAGACTGCGGGTTCGAACCCGGCCATGGATACGAGTTGTTTCTCGTACGCCGCGCCCTCAACCCGCTAAGCACTCAACGCCCATGAAGACGCCCATCAACCCCCCGGGATCGTTGCATGGAGCTCACCATCACCCTTACTCTTAGAATGTTCACCTTATGAATTTGAAAAAAAAACAATGTACTAATGTCTATGTACTGTGTACTCGTTTGGAAATAAAGATTGTTTGTTTGTTGTTTTAGCAACAGGCACTGTTTGTTGTGCAAAAAAAAATCATACACTTAGATCAGACTGGACTATGAATATAAAAAATTGTCTAAGGAACTTTTTTTTCAATGTTAGGTGGTATGTAAACATTTTACAAATACATTGAACACATTGTAATGCTGCTGTAGACCAGAAATAGTTTGTCTACATTCTACAGTGAATATTGCGATTCCTGTAAAAATTTCTTAGTTAACTAAATGAAGAGTAACTATGCATGTAGAATGCTTTTTGGTGTCCCACTGTACAACCAGGATTCTATTGAGCAGGAAGGAATAAATATATTTACTTTATCACAAACACTGATGAGATAAATTCCAAGCTCACATGAAATACATATACTCTGTTACGTCTTTTTAAAACACCGAATGGTGTAACACCCCGACTCACTCTGGTGATGTTCAGAGTTGAATAGAATAGAATGAGGCTATAGGAACGAACCTTCTGGCCCATCCTTGGGTCGGATAATTACTTCGATAATTAAATCGAACGGCATGGGACTTGGGTAAATAACCGAATAATTATAATTATTCGGTTGTTTACCCAAGTCCCATACCGTATTTCTAGCCGCGTCAACCATGTCGGCAGCGGGATTCGAACCCGGGTCTTCCTGCTCGCAAGCAGATTCGCTCACCAGTCGACCAAGCTGGTGATGGGTTTAGAATGTTACTTCACGCAACATACCTAACTCTGAACATCACCAGAGTGACTCGGGGTGTTACACCATTCGGTGTTTTAAAAAGACGTAACATTGGTGACCCCAGAGTGACATTAGCGTTCGACGTGGTGTGTCCGGGACTTAGGCGTGTCCCGTAGGATAAATGATGAGGTCGTTAGAAGTTGGGTTTATTGAAGCCGTGATCTGAGAACAAATAACAAATTAAGTTTACAAAACTAATTATTTAACTTAAAATTAAATACTCTGACATAATACTGGCGTCTGAAATGGCACTCATGATTGTCTTTTCAATGGGCCTACATTAGAATATAGTTTGAACATAATACTGGCCATTGAGACTGACTGAAAATACTGGCAGCTACACTGAACTAGAGTAATGGCATTAACCTCAGAGTTGCAGCTCAAACAACAAGTTGCTGCCACGTGTACACAAAAATATAATTTCCTTTTGGAACAGCACTAGCATAGATATAATTCTTTAGAAAGGAAAGCATATAGATAACTGAAGATGTAGGTATAAATTGTTGAATGTTTAAATGTTCCACCTTGAATGTGTTCGACTTTAGTATGTTTAAGGTTACTGCGTAACGCTGTGATGAATACTCTTGTAACAGTATTCGTTTAGAATCAGCTAGTGGCATAGAACCATTTTCTCAGCGCGTTCTCTGGTTCCGGTCCCATTCTTGTGCCTGCCGTTGCCATGTAAACATTGGTGTCTGTACTATAACCAAACTGTGTTAAGTCAACAAACTTCTACGCTTCTTTGTAGTCACCACAGTTGGCTTCGAGACTTACTGTGTTCACTGAAGATTTATCTTTGGAACGTGTTCTGGGCCCATAACCTTTGTTAGAAGGTTAGAAAAATCACAGGAGCGTGATTACGCTAACCAAGTTTATTTCAGTGAAAACACAGTTTGGTTATAGTACAGACACCAATGTTTATATGGCAACGGCAGGCACAAGAATTGGACCGGAAGCAGAGAATGCGCTGAGAAAATGGTTCTCTACCACTCGCTGACTCTAAACGCATTCTGTTACAAGAGTACTCATCACAGCGTTACACATTAACCTTAAACATACTAAAGTCGAACACATTCAAGGTGGAACATTTAAACATTCAACGTAAATGACTTGAGGTTCACCAACCTCAGTGTTAAAGAGAAATATCTTCTACATCACACTAAGAAAATGTTTTACAGCCTCTACACAAGAGGGAATTACACTGCAAACTTATAACATAAAACTATAGTGAACTACCATGATTGACACATCAAAGCACGAGTATTGCTTAGAAACATATAACTGCTGCAATTCAGCATCACAAATGAAAAAGAAAAGGCTAACTTGGAGCATTACATCGCTGCTCATGCTCCGTTTTCACGTTATGCGTATTAATTAATCGCGTACAAATTAAATTGTACTTTTTGCAATAAATTTTCCGGATCCGGATCCTGACTCGACGTCAGTCTGATCGTAGCTTTAAGGAGATAACAACGTAAGTTAAAAGTGCCTTCAAGTGAAGTGTTTTTACAGTAAGTTTAGAATTAATTGAAGGGTGGACAGCACTAGTGGACTACTTGCATTTTTCCCGTGGTAAATATAATGTATTTTCCACGGGAAAAAATGCAAGTAGTCCACTCCCGTGCTGTCGCTAACACAGCGCTGACAGAGGCGATTACGATCCAGTAGTTTACTATATGAAGGGTGGACAGCACTATTGGACTACTTGCATTTTTTCCCGCGGGAAAAAATGCAAGTAGTCCACTAGTGCTGTCCACCCTTCAATTGTGTTTAGGACTTAGATATATTTATTAGTCTCACTATATTTTTCTAGGAATGTTAGGTGTAGGATTGTTTCATATCATTTGTGTTAATTTTTGTATAATGTGCGTATGTAGAGACGACCTATGGTACATCCCTGAAATAACTAAGTTTTAGGACTTGTATTTTGGGATTTAATAGAACAACTTGTGGTCTTAACTAGTACTGAGAGTATTTCTTATCTAATCTTCAAATCTACCTTACTTTCTGTTTAAAATTTCACCTGTTATGTTGAGATTTTCTATTGCTCATCCATAGTGAGATGTTTCTTACATTTTGCTGTTACAAGCTCACTCTGCATTACTCCAAATATTTACTTGAAATAATTTCCTTTTACTGTTCAATTGACACAGTGAACTTCTTTTATAGCCTGTTTTCCTTATTGTTCAATTTCTCTGCACACTTCCTGAATAGAAGTGGGATCAGCTGAATATGGTGTAGCTAGACCATAAATTGGATTACTAGATTTAACTACAGACTGAAAATTGTCTTAAATCACACACTTGCCTTTACATTGCCTTCTATACTTAGAAGTAGATATTTTTATAAACATGTATTCAGCTTATAACTATATTGATTTCATTCCCCTGTAAAATAGATATATTTTATTTTTTTATTCATAGTGTGTTGCTTACTTGGAAGCATTGAATTCTTATTTAACAATTCCCATCTAGGTATTATTGATATATCATTCCCTCTTAATATTATTGTAGTTTTTTATTGCAAATATGTTCATCTCAGGTCATTTATATCAAAATCTTAAATTTCAGGGATTAACCATAATATTATGTTTTGCTAGATGATATATCCGCTGAATAAAAATATCCATAATGTGCTATGTTATCACTAGTTGTTTCCTTAATTTTTTACCATGTCTCGGGATGTTCATTATATTTCTGTACAATGTTTAGGATGTATTTTATTCTTGATCTAATTACGATGTTCTAATTTTTTTATATAGAAACTTTTGTTAATCTCAGTTTGCTATATTGTGCCCGTATCATGACAATATTGCAGGATTATGGAAATTATTTTTGTGGTTAGAAATTTTGGCTCTGCATATATGAGCGACCTTTTCCACGAGACTCCTTATTGTCTATTCAACAATTGTGCTCATATTTTTAGTTACTATTTGAACCAAATAATCATTTCCATCTCTAGATTTAATTGATCCTAAATCAAACATTAAAAATCGACTTTGTTCAGTAGATGAAACTGAGTTTATTAAAACTCAATTATCTTTTCTAGAATTCCATGTTCACTGAAGCAACTTTTGCTCAGTTTCTAGTCTTAAAAAAATAGAACTTTTTTTAATGAGGATTAAATTCCTTGTCTATTTAAAGTGGACTTAGTTTTTTATCTTTCTATAAGGTTATATTCCAGCTCTCTTGAATATTTTGAGATTGGACTGCCTTGCTACCGCATTTCATTCTGATTAGCCTTGTCATTGCTTAAGTTTGCTACGGGTAATGCTTGTGTTTGTTTATGTTTGTGAAGATGTGAAAATTAAGCTCACCCATCTCTTAAAAATCTCAGGACCTGGCGGTCCTGCTCTCATCTCTCTCTCATCTCTCTTTCTCCTCTCTAGTCTCATCGTTGCTTTATAGATCATATTTTTGATCATATTCTTGATCATATTCTTGATCATATTCTTGATCATATTCTTGATCATATTATTGATCATATTCTTTATCATATTCTTTATCATATTCTCGATCATATTCTTGATCATTACTTCTAGTTCTCAATCTCTTTTACTCGTGGACTACGGATGTCTTCTGTCCACCGGCTGCCCTACGGATTAATAAATAAACAAAAGCTGAGTACCCGTCTTATCATTGAATTCCCCAACTAGAAGTGCACCAGACGACTCCCTTAACCTTACCTTCTGATAAATTGTTATTTGCCCAACAAAGAAAACTTAACATTGGGCTTATCACATCAAAACATAACAAACTGAATTTAGCAACAGACACTGTTTGTTATGCAAAAAATCATACACTTAGACCACACTTAATTAAAAATATAAAAATTGTTTGAGGAACTTTTTACCAATGTTGGGTGGTGTGAAAACCTTTTACACCTACATTGAACACATTGTAATGCTGCTGTAGACCAGAAAACATTTGTTTACATTCTACACTAAATGTTACATTTCCTGTGAATGAGTACCAGTTAAATGAATGAATTGTGTACGCATGTAGAATGCTTTTTGGTATCTTACTGTATGGCCAAGACTCTATTGAGCAGGAAAGGATGGACATTTAATTCATAACAACCACACTGATGAGATAACTTCCTGGCTCACATGAAATACATATACCGACATTTGTCAGTATCACACATAAATTCTACAGCTATGTTTGTGCTAGAACGCTGGTGATTGAGCAGGAAGGACTAAACACATTTATCACAAACATGAATGAGATGACTTCCTGGCTCACATGAAATACATATACTGATACTTGTCAGTATCACACAAATTCTACAGCTATGCTTGTGCTAGAACGCTGGTGATTGAGCAGGAAGAACTAAAGATATTTATCACAAACATGGATGAGATGACTTCCTGGCTCAAGTGAAACACATATACTGACACTTGTCAGTATAACACAAATTCTATAGCTATGACTGGCGGCAGACTATTATATTAAATGACTCTAGTACCTTGAGCATTCTTCAGTGTCCTATGGATATCACCGTCGGCCTCCTGTCTACTATATAGGCTATGGCTGCATTTTCACAGTTGTAATAATGCACAGTTATGATAACGATGGTATCAACAGACTTATGCATCTAAGTATACTCACGATCACGTTTTACACTTTACACAATATACCTTACATTTTTTGATTTGGTGTGGACTTAACACTGTTTTTATGAACAATTCTGCCTACGCGTGGCTTGGACTGTGGCGGGAAGACGAAGCGACGCGGGCAGCCGTGTCTCTTAAGCTGCTGGCGTCTTGGTATTGCCAGCCAGCGAATATCCCTCTGTTCCTTTTTTCTCTGATAGAAGTTCTAATTTATTTATATTTATTATATATCCTGACCTGTCAGGACAGTTAGAGCCAAATTTTTCGTGATACGAACATAATTCATCACGGGGACGCGAGAATGAACTAGCTGGTGAGTAAGATCTACTAAAGGAATGATTGCGTACGTGCTGTTGTGGTGTGGGACTGTAAATCCTAGCTCTATTATACATTTGGTCGTACCGACTTTCGCGTGCATATTTGATTTCAGGCTGCGCGTAACCAGTCTCAGGCTGGATATACCTGATGTCGGGTTGGACGTATCTAACATGAGGTCTAAGGTACTGATCATGAGGTCCAACATAACGGGCTTCAGGTTCACTGTAACGAGTTTGATCTTTAGCATAATGAGGTACAGGTAGTGATTGCTTTACAGGATGTTTCTGAATAGCGACTACGGTATTTGTCCGTGAACCACGTTCTGCTTCCGCATTAGGAGTTAGTTTAGCAATAGTGAGCACGAGACTTTGAATATCATTATGCAATGTTTGATTGGTAATATTTGAAGCATCAGGGTAAATCCCAATAGGGTCTACTTTCCTTAAAGCAGCGGAATTAATTGGGGCAGTTACGTTACTCTTAGTTAGAGATGCCTCAGATGGTAATTCAAATAATTTGTCTGCCAGAGCTGGTAATTCTTCAAGAGGCGTTTCGTTACTCGTTACTTTGAGCTACGATGAATGGTTGATATTCAGTAGGAATGCGAGCTATAAAATATTCCCTAAGTAAAGCTTCACTGAGTCCTACACCATTTGCTAATTTTTAAGGCTGCTAAGCACAACAGAGGGAGCAACAGCGGCGGATGCACATGTGACGCATGAAACATCAACGATGGATCTAATTCTCTTGCTTTCAGACATTTGCAGCTTGTTTAAGAGGGTTTTTTTGAGAACCGTGAAAGGTGTGACATTATCAGGAGTAACTAGGATATCGCCAACTAAGGCCGCAATTTTTGTTGGCAACGCAGTCCCAACGCTGCAGAATCTACTCTCTTCATCATTAATACCCAGCTGGCGAAATAGGATCTCTGCCTGGACGAACCATATCGCAGGTTCATCTGGGACAAAGTCTGAATTAGCTGAATTAGCACTAGATCACATCTCTCGATTAAGAGCGCTTCCACTAGCCTGATCCATCCTAACGTTATAATGCTCGCGTAGTATCGAAATATACAGGGTGGCGCATAAGTAACGCACCCTTTTAAAAAATTAATAATAAATAAAGTATTACCGCAATATACACTGTGTACCTGTAGACAGGATATGACATGTAATTATGGATACGACATGTCGTAATTATCCCCATCGTTATACCTTTCATAGTTTATTTATTATTAATTTTTTAAAAGGGTGCGTTACTTGTGTACCACCCTGTATAATGAGTGCGTGTGGCGTTACGATTAATTACAACCTATAGCTCCACAACACAGTATATAGCAGGTACAATTTGTAATCTTAGAAAATTTTCTAAAGAAAATATTAGATTATTTAGCTAAAAATAGCGAGCATGAGACGTTCCTGCTCACATAAAAAGATCAAAATTAGACAGTATTAGTAAATTTATCCTGCTCTCAGCCTCACGACACAGAATCAAAATAGAACATGAGATTCTGATTTGCCTGGCTTACTAATCTGCACAATCAAAATGAGTAAACTAGTCACTGCTTAAAGTTTAAAACACACTCGAGAATTTCCCGAGTAGTGGCACCACCGTGGTCGAGTGGTCTGCAGCCTGTGTTTGGTATCAGGTCTCTGCTTCGGACAGAAAGACCGCAGGTTCGAAACCCGGCAATGAATACGAGGTGTTTCTCGTTTCGCGCCGTGAGTTCGCACTTATCGGTAAGTCCCCAACTCCCCGCCTATGGACACATCCCAGGATCGTCGCATGGAGCTCACCATCATCCTTACTCTAAGAATGTTAACCTTAAGAATTTGAAAAACCAATGTACTAATGTCTATATACTGTGTACTTGATTGGAAATAAAGTTGTTTGTTTGTTGTTTGTTTGTTTGTTACCAGTGTCTGGTCACTCTGATACTGTAATAGGTTACCAGTGTTAAGTTTTATAAAACACCAAGTCACTCTGGTGATGTTCAGAGTTAGGTTTAGAATGTTACTACACGCTACATACCACGCAACAATTTATCAGAAGGTAAGGTTAAGGGGGTCATCTAGTGCACATCTAGTTGGGGAATTCAATGATAATACGGGTACTCAGCTTTTTTAATTTGTTGATCCGTAGGGCAGCCGGTGGAGAGAAGACATCCGTTGTCCTTGAGTAAAAGATTGAGAACTAAAAGTGATGATCTCGAGTAATGATCTCGAGTGATGATCAAAAGGTTCCGATCAAGAGGTTATGATCAAGAGGCTATGATCAAGAGGTTATTATCATGAGGTTATGATCAAGAGGTTATGATCAAGAGGTTATGATCAAGAGGTTATGATCAAGAGGTTATGATCAAGAGGTTATGATCAAGAGGTTATGATCAAGAGGTTATGATCAAGAGGTTATGATCAAGAGGTTATGATCAAGAGGTTATGATCAAGAGGTTCTGATCAATAGGTTCTGATCAAGAGGTTATGATCAAGGGTAGACTTTTAATGAAGTCCAAGAGTGAGAATGAGAAGCGACAAAGCAACGAGGTGACTTGATAACGAGGCAACGTGATGAGACAAGACTAAACGTCTTAAGACTAGAGCATCTGCGTTGAGACGAGAGCTAACAAGACGACGAGAGGTGACGGCGAGATCATATGAGATCAGATGAAGCAAGAGCAGGATTGCCAGGTGTCTGGAAAAGAAGTTTGGGCTAAATTTTGACATATTCACAAACATGAACAAAAACAAGCATCAACCGTAGCAAACTCAAGCAATGACAAGGTGAATCAGAATGAAATGCAGAAGTAAGGTAGACTTATCTCAAAAATTTTAAGAGAATTGGAATTTAATCTTATAGAGATATAAAAAGCAAGTCCCAATCAAATAAACAAGGAATCTAGTCCTCATTAAAAAGGTCTATTTTTAAGACTAAAACTGAGCAAAAATTGCTCTAGTGAACATGGAAATCTAGACAAGATAATTGAGTTTTAATAAATTTAGTTTAATCTACTGAACAAAGTCCTTGATTTTTAATGTTTGATTTAGGATCAATTAAATCTAGAGAGGGAAATGATTATTTGGTTCATATAGTAACTAAAAATTATGAGTACAATTGTTGAACAGACAATAAGGCGTCTCGTGTAAAAATGTCGCTCAAGTATGCAAGGCCAAAAATATTCAAGCACAAGAATAATTTCCTTACCCTGCAATATTGCTAAGATACAGGCACAATATAGCAACCTAATCAGAACATAAGTTTCTATATAAAATGATTAGGATATCCTAATTAGGACAAGAATAAAATACATCCTAAGCATTGTAAAGATATATAATGGATATCCTAAGACATGGTAAAAATAAAGGAAACCAAACAAGTGATAATATAGCACATTATGGATTTCTTTATTCAGCGGCTATCTATCTAGCGTAGGATATACATAGTAAGCCATAATATTATGGTTAATTCATGAAATTTAAGATTTTAAAAAATATGACCCGAGGCAAAATATTAGCAGTACTAAAAAAACTACAATAATATTAAGAGGGAATGATTTATCAGTGATACATGGATGGGAAATTTTTTAGATATAAATTCTATACTTCCAAGTAAGCAACACACAATGAATTAAAGATAAGATATACCTATTTTACAAGGGAATGAAATCAATACAGTTCTAGGCTGGTTGCAAGTTTATAAAAATCTCTACTTCTAAGTATAGAATGCAATGTAGAAGGAAGTTTGTGATTCAAGACAATTTTCAGTCTGTAATTAAATCTAGTAATCCAATTTATGGTTTAGCTACACCTTATTCTGCTGATCCCACTTCTATTCCGGAAGTGTGCAGAGAAATTGAACAATAAAGAAATAGGTTATAAAAAAAGTTTACTGTGTCAATTGAATAGTAAAAGGAAAGTATTTCAAGTAAATATATTGGAGTAATGCAGAAAGAGCTTGCAACAGCAAAATGGAAGATACATCTCACTATGAATGAGCAATAAAAAATCTCCACATAACAGGTGGATTTTCACACAGAAAGGTAAGGTAGACTAGAAGATTAGATAAGAAATACTCTAAGTACTAGTTTAGACCACTAGTTGTTCTATTAAATCCCAAAATACAAGTCCTAAAACTTAGTTATTTCAGGGATGTACCATAGGTCATTTTTACATACGCACATTATACAAAAATTAACACAAATGATATGAAACAAACCTACACCTAATATTTCTAGAAAAATATAGTGAGACTAAAATATATCTAAGTCTTAAACACAATTAAATCTAAACTTACTGTAAAAACACTTCACTTTAAGGCACTTAAAGTTACGTTGTTATCTTCACAGAAGTACGTAGAGAATGACGTCGTTCAACCGAGCTGGTATTGGCTTTTGAACGGTGAAATTTAAAAAGAACCATAGCGACAGTTCTTTAAGTACTAAGGATGATTTTAAAAAAATACAGCTAATTTTTATAATTAAAAATTTATATGAATCTCACCTAGAGTTACAAAAACCTACTTACAAAAATACAGGAAATTTATTGTAAAAAGTACGATTTAATTTGTACGCATAATTTGAAAATGGAGCATGAGCAGCGATGTAATGCTACAGCTGATACTTGACAGTATGACAAATTCTAAGCTAATATTGGCGACAGAATATTATATTAAATGACTCTAGCAACTTGAGCATTCTTGAGTGTCCTATGGATATCACAGTTGGCTTCCTGTCTGTATACGCTATAGTTGCATTTTCACAGTTATGATAATGCACAGTCATAATAATGCTGATATTGACGGACTTATGGATCTAACTATAACCATGATTATATTTTACACTTTACACAATATCTTACATTTTGATTTAGTGTAGATTAAACACTGTTTTTAAGAATGATATCACTACGTCTAGCTTCGGCTGTGGTGGGAACGACAAAGCAACGCCGGCACACGTGTAGTTAAAGCTGCTGGAGTATCGGTGTTGCCCGCCAGCGAATATCCCTCTGTCCCTTTTTTCTCTAATGCGAGTTCTAATTTATTTATATTTATTTTATATTCTGACCTGTCAGGCCACCGCCATTCCTTTCTTCACCCACTGTTAGTGATACACTTTAGAATCTACAAAGTCATCAGCGTCAACTAACATACTATACTGTCTTTACTAAGGCACGGCACCTACTCAGTTATAGTCAGAGACTGAAATAAACAAAGATTCATGCCTCTACATATAGGAGGCTGAGTTGAATAAATAATATTAACACTTAACACCATTCACCATCACCACAAATTACTGGGGCCTGGAACTACTTCCCAGTGATCAACCTGAGTCTTCACTTCAACCCTGAGGACCCTCCTTTTGGCAAGATCCCATGCATGTTGAAGAACGAAGAACTCCCTTATATACTCATTCTGGCCTGCAAGAATAAAAAGCTGACTCTAAAACCTGACATCCTTTATTTAACCTCAAGTCTAGGTCACAACAGCGGTATAATAAAAAGAACTCCTTTATTAAACTAGTGGAGTTCATTGGTGAGTAATAGCACCGATGAAGCTAATTTCCCTTTGGTGACCCCAGAGTGACCCTGCTTGTGCCTTGCTTTAGGATAAATTCAGACTTGGCAAATCTAATCATATAAGATATTCTTGCATGAGTAGTCTGTACAACTTATAGTGGTATTGCACGTGTTGTTTGTGTTAATCATTTTTTTACTGTGGGTGGAGATTGGATCAAAAATTTTTTTAGCAGTCCTATCTTCTAAATTCTCTCAAGCACAAAATTTTTTTGCGCCATACTTAAAAATGTTTACTCTTCATATCTAGAAGTTAATCAATTTTACAATGGATCAAGGAAATAATAATATAGGACTTAATTCTCATAATGCAGTAGCCCCTCAGCCAATGGTGCGTGGAATACAATTGCCTGTATTTTCAAGTACAGACCCGCAAGTGTGGTTTCACTAAGTTGAGGTTGTGTTACGACATGCAGGCATGTCATCTAAAGATAGCAAATATTCCTGCGTCATAGGAGCACTACCAGTACTAATAGCAGTAGAGGCTGGGGAAACTCTTGCAGACCCTGACCAGGTCTTACCATATACTAACCTGAAAAGGAAACTCTTCGACAGATTGTAGATGTTACCTCAAGCAAGGATAAAAGAATTGTTTGATAATTCGTGTCTAACAGAGGTTTCTGTAACTGTTCCTCCATCAATAATGCTAAGAGAGATGAGGAAGCTCACTCATGGTCTCGACGTATGTCAGACCATACTTACAGAGCAGTTTCTTAAGCGGCTTCCTAGAAGCATTAAACGCCTCGTTCTAATTCAGAGACATGGATTACCGTTAGACGACCTAGCCAGACTGGCTGATACTCTGGTAGAGGAAGATGTTGAGGACTCGATTAGTTCGCCCGTCGTTAGTAGTACGAAGGTATCAAGCAACAATGCTGCACTATCTGCCGCCATGGAAACCCTGCAAGACACCATGCAAAACATCTTAATCGCAGTTAGCAAATTATCCACGAGTGCTGAGGTTGAACGTACTAGAGTAGATACTCTCATAGCTAGTGTAGCACACAACAAACAAAATGGAGATAACTATGCACAGAGGGACCCTCAGCCAGAAGGGTACAAAAATCACGAGTCTTGGCCCTCCCCAAGTAAGATACTCTCACGCAGAGAGTCGAGAGCCGTGCAACCAATGTGGATCTCATTTTGAAAGATGCAACTTTACACCTAATCGATAAACTTACTATTCCAATCAAAGTGCATAGTCTCGCGATAACTTTAATCAAAGAGCACCCTCTGTTCCTCAATCATTTTCCCGTTCTTACGACGAACTCTGCTGGTATCATCATACTCACGGCAATAGAGCCAAACAATGCAATCGTTCCTACCCTAGGTATAATGAATTCACTTCGGGAAACGGTCGAAGCGACGTGCAAACGCGAGTACCACGTCGTCTAGTCCTCATGTCACTCACTTGTTAGTAATAGACGACCCTTTAAGTCGTCTAAAATTCCTGATTGACACAGGTTCGGCAGTGTCAATTATTCCTGCTACTGCGAGTGAGCGAATGCGTAGTGGCGATAATAATCTCAAAGCTGCTAATGGCATGCCCATAGCAAGTTTTGGGTGTACAGCCAACACGTGTTCCTTGGGCTTGGGACGAAAATTCACGTGAGACTTTATTGTAGCCGCCATAGATCAATCGATTATTGGAGCTGATTTTCTGTCGAATTTCGGACTTACTGTTTGCCTGAGAAATAGAAGGTAGAAGGACGAAAATACCAATCTGTCTAGACGTCTCGATAGTGTTAAAATCAATCATGTTTTGCACTCAGTAGAAATTGCTTTAGATCACGATTGTGAGTATAAGAAAATTTTGGCAGAATATCCCGCTTTAAGCAATCCACACTTGATAAGAAAAAAAATCTCACCTCGACTAGGCATCATATAGTAATTACTGCCCTTCCGTCTATTCCAAGCCGCAGAGATTGCCACCTGACCGTTTAGCGGCAGCAAAGGCTGAATTTCAAACCATGTTAGATGCAGGAACCATAAGAGTTTCAAACAGTCCTTGGGCTTCTTCACTTTTGCTGGTACCCAAGTCAGATGGTAACTTCAGACCTTGCGGAGATTATAGACGTCTAAATGCTGTAACCTAGCTTGATAGATACTGTCTTTACTAAGGCACGGCACCTACTCAGTTATAATCAAAGACTGAAACAAATAAAGATTCATGCCTCTACATATAGGAGGCTGAGTTGAATATATCACAATAACACTTAACACCATTCATCATCACCACAAATTACTGGGGGATGGAACTACCTCCCAGTGATCAACCTGAGTCTTCACTTCAACGCTTAGAACCCTCCTTTTGGCAAGATCCCATGCATGCTGAAGAACGAAGAACTCCCGTATTTACTCATTTTGGCCTGCAAGAATAAAAAGCTGAGTCTAAAACCTGACAGCCTTTATTTAACCTCAAGTCTAGGTCACAGCAGCAGGATAATAAAAAGAACCCTTTTATTAAACTAGTAGAGTTCATTGGTGAGAAATAGCATCAATGAAGCTAACTTCACATAGGTCTTTCTACATGCCAAGCGATTACGCTCACCATTCGACCAATCTCGAGTGGTTTTAATTTTCACATCATATTATCACAAAGAATCAAATAGAAGACGTACCTCAAATTTTCTTATCACAAAGAATAAAACAAAAGTCTTAAAAATAAGATTATAGAAAAATAAATGCAGGGTAATTTAAATAGTGGTAACGCTTTGGTAAATTCTTACGTGGTAGGTATTCTACGCATAATAGGTGATATAACAGTGATGCAAACAATTATTTCCTTTAGTCACAGCCCAGAATTAGGTTACAACGGATATCTTAAGGCTACAGCAGAGCGTTAGCTTGAGAAAGAATTCGCATGTAGCACAATGTTATAATTTGAGGTCTCATCAGTAAGGTTAAAATCTCGAATTTTGAAAATAGAAGTTAGATTGAACTTTAAAGTTGTCCTTTCCAATTACTGGTATGCTGCTTAGTATGATGTCGTGATAATAAATGAAATTTAATCATTGTTATAGTTGACTGAAAACATCCTCGCATTTAATCCAATTGGATGTTACACATCAGAGAGAGACTAAACAAATGATGGGAGCGAAAAATCAAAACATACCACAAATTATAAAGATTTAAATTTCAATATCGATAATTTGAGCTGCAGTACAATGAAGTTCTGAGGTTTTGCATACACGAATTCTAACGAAACATTTATCAACATCGACGCGTCAACTCTATGATTACACCTTAGGAAAATAAAATAAAATAACTGAAAGCTTTACAACATGAATGAACCGATAAGCAGGTACAAATTATGATTCAATTTGTTTCCTATCTATCTCTAATCTACGGATTTTAAATTATTACTGTAGCTAATTGAGAATCACGGGATGCGTTTTTAAAGTGAGTACCTTTTGAAATTTCTTCTCTGCAGCTCCGCTGTCTGCATTTGACACCTGCGTGCTGTGAACCACACTCTGTTGGCAAGCCACAGACACCAGAACAGCATCGTTCATCATGTGTACGTTTATTTGTGAGTATATGAAATGCCTCTGTAGTGCCTCGGAAATATCGTAATTAATTTAGAATGATCTGGGAGCCGATACAAAATATAAGGTATTTTAGTAATATTTTGGAGTTAATTTGTATACTTATTTCACGTCATTAGAAGCTAGTATTTTAAAGTGAAAATTTTAATCGTAGTTACAACCTCAAATTGTAACCCTCGTTTATAGAACACCATAGTGAACCACGAGCCTATAGGTTAAGTGCCCATCAGTTTCCTCGCAACCGTTACCCAGTGAACATCAATTTTATTCGCGCATTCAGTCTCTCTGACGGGTTTCAGTTTCAGGTTTCAGTTTCGGTCTCAATTCAGTATCAGTTCCAGTTTCGGTTTTACGGATTTCAAATTCTCAGTTTTGGTCTTTGATCTTGGGCCCAATCTCTGTTCTAATTTTGATCGTGTTCGTGAATAAATCTGCAAGCTACGGAGACGATCGTATCACTTCCTTCGAAGAACATCTCCCACGAAATAATTACAACAGAAAAATAACCCGTTCCCTAAAGTGGTGACCTCTGTGAAGAAATACCCTCCTTCAAAACATTCATATGAAGCTCAAGAAAGAACCCCAGTGAAGAAAAATTTTCCCGCAAAAAGTTCATATAAAGCTCAAAAAAACAGCCCCAGCGAAGAACAACAACTCCATTGACGAACACTTCCCTGTGAAACTCGATTCTCCTCCAGCCAACGGCTGAAAGTCATAAGACGATCAAGAAATTCCTTCGAAGCCAAACATCCGCTCTACGTAGGAGGCAACCACAGAAACCGTGACTGCACCATCGCTCCAGCTCAGCCTCAGTCAGGCTGGCTTCAATTATCTGGAATGGTACGGATATGAGTGAAAGCTTTTAAAGATGGCCGTACGAATGTACATGATGAGCAACGAGTTAGGCGACCTTCAGTCATTACTGGTGATTTGGAGCAGAAAGTTGATGAAAAAGTGAGAAAGAACAGACGCTGTACGATTTAGACGACATGTGATGAGTTTCCTCAAGTGTCAAGAAGCGTGCTTTATGTACTTGTGACAAAACGACCTTTTATCAATGGTTGTTTAACCAGGCAGAAAATTTTACGAGGATGGTTTTCAATAGCTGGTTGTACGAAGCGATAAGTGCCTAGATATTGTTTGAAATTATATAGAAAAGTGGATTAAAACACGTGCTTTAGGGAAATAAAATTTCTGAAAAATTCACTTGTTATATTAACATTTTAAAACGGTACTCACTTCAAAACTGCACTTCGTATGTATAGGTGGTCAAAAGAAAATTTGATTGTAAATTTTTTGAATCATATCAAGAAACGTTTAATGTGTACATGAACTTTTCATATTATTCACAAATTTTAGGTACTGCTACAAAATTATGCAAGTTTTATATCATTTGTGTAACAAAAAACTCGGAATATCTAATTTGATGTTTCAAGTCTCCATTTTCTCCCACAGTATCAAGTTTCATTCTGGAAAAATTTATGGGTAACTACAAGATTAATTTTAGTTTGAACTTTGCGCATGACTTGTAGAGTTGTCATTCGTTCAAATTTTCATTTACACATTCGCTTCTAAGGTGTTAATTTCAGCTATTAATTACATCTGATATCAATCGTCTTTGTTTAAGTACAAGAATATTATTTGTCACATCGAACAAAAGAAGTTCTTTCCCAGTGTCACAGATTACCAATCTGTGGATTAAAACTATTGTGATGCATGCTAGTGTGGCATGCATAATAATCTGTAGCAGCACTGACATGTTCAGCCTCACTTTTTAGTTCAACAAATTATTTGTCTGTTTAATTGAACGTGTCTTCCCTTGCACAGCTCGCATGTGTTTCTCAGACTCACATGTGACTATGTTACTAACCCCTGTAAGTCCAGTGTGGCGAAGGTTCCTTACTTGCCAGTAAACACTCAACTCGTCATATATTCAAGTGTTTTTTGCTACACAAGAATTTGTTTCTCCCATTATGAGTAAATTTTTATTTGTCTTTGGACATTTTTTCATGAGTAAGAATGTAGTAACAGGTTTATACGATCATCAACGAGCAAAAGTAATTTAAACTGTCAATAAATAGCAATTACTCTCTGATACACGAGTCACAATGTCAGACGTTGGGAAAACTGGCAAAAAGTTCAATGGAGGACAAACTCAAAAATTTCCGTTCGATTCATGAATGAAACCAGACCAAAGCATCAGCTGCCTGCATAAGTGTCTCCTACTCATGTTAATTTACCATTTACTGACTTGATATTTGTGTGTTATATTATTTGTGGATGTTTCAAGAATTTCTCAAATGCCGTTGGTTACAGAAATTAACAATTATTTATGAATATATACAGGGCTGGGGAGTCCGAGTCGGACCGATTTATGGACTTGAGGAGTCGGAGTCGGAGTCTGTAAATTTCCACCGACTTCGACTCCGACTCTCCAAAAAAGTCAGATAAGAAACATAGGCATCAAAAATGACTATGACGGACAGACGCTAATGGTGATAGCAATATCGCTAGCCAAAAACTCGATAAGGATTAAACACAGATATGGGTTTAAAAACCAACCAGTAGCATCCTTCGACTACAGGGTAGCGCTGCAGTCGCACTTACACAGAGACATTTGACATGTCATTGTCAGTAGTGTCATGTCAGCGTCCAATGAGGTTGTGCAGTGTGAGAGCTCCGATAAACAGTTGGCTGGCTAAGGCAAGAGTCGGCCAGCCATATTGACATTGACTGTGTTTTTATACATAACATATGTTACAATAATATTCCTTTTTGAAGTACAAGTTTGGGTGTTTCTTTTGTATGATAGATATATATGTGTTTATTGTTCAATGAAGATGGCAAGTTGGCAACACATAGCAACTATCATTCACTGCTGAGTGTCAGCCATTGACTATTTTTGCGACTTTTTAACCCTTTGCCTATCCACACATTTCTCGCTGCCGTTGTGTTCACAGAACGGGAAGTTAACTTCGTTTGCTGTGAAAACGGCATTAATAGCAGTAATAAGAACTACCATCGATAAACAAAGGGTAAAAAGTAAAGTTATTGGAAACTAGACATGCAAAATAATCTTTTAGATATGCTTTCATACATATAGCTAATGAACTAGTTTTTCCTGATATAAAACCAATTATTAAAACTTTAATTCAATTTTCTCGCACATTTGACCCCATCAATATGGCAAAAAAGCACTAACTAAATCAAGTGTATTTGAGTACTTTTCTTTTTCTGAAATAGTAAATACTTTGGGTGTCACTGTGTGGTAAATGATGAAGATAACAGTGATGACAGTGGAAAACAGTGTGGAAATAAGATAAGTACTTATTGTGGTATCAATAAAAATGCTTCTACAAGAGCTTCAAATTTGATGAGACATTTAGAACGTTTCCATCCGAATATTTTAGAAAAAGTAAATGAAAAATATCAAACTGCATCAGTTCCAAGGACTTCAACTTCAAAATCTAGTGGAACATCCAGTGAGAAGCAAACTGATTTGAGGAAATTCTTATCTTCTGACAAAATTACTATAACCATGTGTCCGTGACTTAGGCGTGTCCCGTAGGATAAATGATGAGGTCATTGGAAGTTGAGTTTATTGAAGCCGTGATCTGAGAACAAATCACAAATCAATTTTACAGAACTAATTATTTAACTTAAAATTAAATACTTTGACATATTACTGGCGTCTGAAATGACACACAGGATTATCTTTTCAATGTGCCGACACTAGAATGTAGTTCAAACATAATACTGGCCATTGAGGCTGACTGAAAACACTGGCAGCTACACTGAACTAGAGTAATGGCATTAATCTCACAGTTGCAGCTCAAATAACAAGTTGCTGCCACATGTACACAAAAATATAATTTCCTTTTGGTACAGTACTAGCATAAATATAATTCCTTTAGAAAGGAAAGCATATAGATAACTGAAGGTACAGGTATAAATAACTTGAGGTTCACCAACCTCAGTGTTAGACAGAAATATCCTATACATCACAGTTAGAAAAAGTTTTAGAGCCTCTGCACAAGAGGGAATTACACTGCAGACTTATTACCCAAATATATAGTGAATACCATGATTGACACATCAAAGCACGAGTATTGCTTAGAAAACTAACTGCTGCAATTCAGCATCACAAATGAAAAAGAAAAGGCTAACTGTATTTAGCAACAGGCACTGTTTGGTATGCAAAAATCATACACTTAGAGCATATTGAATTAAAAATATAAAAATTATTTGAGGAACTTTCTTTCCAATGTTGGGTGGTGTGAATACCTTTTACACTTACATTGAACACATTATACTGCTGTTGTAGACGAGAAGACATTTTTCTACATTCTACACTGAAAGTTGCATCTCGTGTGAATAGATGCTAGTGGACTAAATGAAGAAGTGACTATGCATGTAGAATGTTTTTGGTGTCTCACTGTGCAACCAGGATTCTATTGAGCAGGAAGGAATAGACACGTTTAATTTATCACAAACACACTGATGAGATAACTTCCTGGCTCACATGAAATACATATAGCGACACTTGTCAGTATTACACATAAATTCTACAGCTATGCTGGTGTTAGAACGCTGGTGATTGAGCAGGAAGGACTAAACACATTTAATTTATCGCAAACATGGATGAGATCACTTCTTGGCTCGCATGAAATACATATACTGACACTTGTCAGTATCACACATAAATTCTACAGCTATGCTTGTGCTAGAACGCTGGTGATTGAGCAGGAAGGACTAAAACATTTAATTTACCACAAACATGGATGAGATCACTTTTTGGCTCACATGAAATACATATACTGATGTCATGAATATGAATATATATATATATATATATATATATATATATATATATATATATCTGTATATAATGGATGTAGAGGCAGAAACATAGGAATGTTGGTCTCGAAATCGTAGCTGGGGCTGATAGGCGTGGGAGAAACGGCGCTCAAGAATTTCTGACGGTTGGACCCAACCGCAGGACTGCTTCGTGAAGTTGGTGAGGGTAACTCATATATAAACACACGCATTGAGACGACAGGGACTTCAAGTTCAGACTCAGAGGAAGAAGGACGTAAGGAAAGTTGTGATCGCTTGCTGCTATGGCGGCAAGCCGGCAAAGTTGTGCCGTCAACGCTCATCGGAAGTATATTCATCTTTACTGGCGGCGAGACAAAAATTCAAAGAAGAAACTGTGAAGAAGCAATTCATCGAAGGGTCATCAACATGTTCGATTCAAGGGAAGATATCAACAATAGCATCATCATCATCCGAGGAACATCAGTCTGCATTTGTAAGGAAGAGCAACGGCAACATATAACATTGGTCTTCAACATCAGTGAGAGACATTGGCATCGTCTTCAACATTAGTCGACAAGTCTGCAAGAGTCATCGGCATCTCCAACATTGTCTTCAATCTATGATAGGGGAAGTGATCATCGGGTGACTTACGAGAGTCCTCCAACATTCAACATCCGCATTTTATGTTAGGCTTGGGAAGTGTGCTGGCGAGCTTCGTGAATTTAGTGAAGGGTACATCGTGAGGGAATCATCATTGTCGTGCAAGGGAGGTAAAGGTTAATTTGTTGTTAGTCATGTGATCACAGAGTATAATTCAGCGTAACATTCATGCATAGATGTTCATTTAGTATGTCGATCGCTGAGATCCAATGTTAACTAAATTTTCCCGTGTTTACGATAATTCATATTGGAATATTACGTGTCATTTTATTTACCCTCTCACTCGGCAACTGTTAGAATAGCGTGCTTCAATCATAAAAATGTGTTGAGGGATTTGGACGCCTCATAGCGATCATGTTTGTTTGCTATAAAAGTTTATTCATTTATTGATTGATGTAGAGTTGAAAGATATTGATATTAATGAACTCAGTAATTAACGATATTAAAATATATATACATGCAATTCATGCAATATAAAGTAAAGAAGAAAATTGATATCGCTACACCAGATATCGCGACACTGACACTTGTCAGTATCACACATTAATTCTACAGTTATGACTGGCGACAGAATATTATATTAAATGACTCTAGCACCTTGAACATTCCTCAGTGTCACATACGGATATCACCGTCGGCGTCTAGTCTGCATAGGCTATGACTGCATTTTTACAGTTATGATTATACACAATTAGAATAATGCTGATATCGACGGACTTATAGAGTTAAGTATACTCACGATCACGTTTTACACTTTACACAATATCTTACATTTTTTGATTTGGTGTGGACTTAAAATTATTTTTAAGAACGATGCTAACTACATGTGACTTCTATGGCGGCGGGAAAGACAAAGCTACGCCGGCACACATGTGGCTAAAGCTGCTGGTGTCTCGGAATTCCCAGCCAGCGACTATCCCTCTGTTCCTTTTTCTCTAATGCAAGTTCTAATTTATTTATATTTATTTTATATCCTGACCTGTCAGGAGACTCCCCATCTCGGACGAAGACCGAAAAAATGCAACCCAAGAAACCGAAAATAGGAGGCGTTCAAGCCTAGATGGAAGTGCCGGGTGCTTCCAAGATCGATAACATGTTTTGGACGGCCCTCTCCATCGTCGCCCTGCGCCCAGATTCTTTGCTGGATGCGAGGTCGATGAACACGGAGCGTAAGAGAGCGTCTCTGCTAGTAGATGTAGCAACTTCGTCCGAGGCGCAGAGATTGCGCTTGGTGTTGCAACCTTGGACAAGCACAACGTCTCCGATATTTCCATAATCTTGAGAGAGGAACGGGCAAATTGTTGAGAAGTGTATTCGTACCTCTAAGACAGTCAACATACATAAGCTCTGAGTTGTATGCTTTGGTGTTGATCCCGGTACGTGCGATGCTCTGGACTTCCTGCAACTGTACCTTATCGTTTTTGCGCTTGATTTGCGGGATTTCAACAATGTCTTGATGTATAGCATTTTCTAAATCTGACCCTTTTCTGCAATTGAAGGGTGGAAAGCACTAGTGGACTACTTGCATTTTTTCCCATGGTGAATATAATATATTTTCCACGGGAAAAAATGCAAGTGGTCCACTCCCGTGCTGTCGCTAACACAGCGCAGACAGAGGCGATTACGATCCAGTAGTTTACTATATGAAGGGTGGACAGCACTAGTGGACAACTTGCATTTTCTCCTGTGGGAAAAAATGCAAGTAGTCCACTAGTGCCTTCCACCCTTCAATTGGTGTGTAAAGCGTCCCACATGGTCGTGAGTGCAGTTGCTGGGTCGCCTGATAGCTGACTCGTGATGCCTTGGATCAGCTCCCAAGATCGGCCTTTCGTGTTTGCCGTAAGGACGGTCATTGCGTCGTGCGATACCATCCGGTATTGTTGTGAGTGATGGTGAATGGCACTGCTCCAATTGTTGAAAAAGTGCACATTACCGTAAATAAATGGTGTCACTGCCTGAAACACGTTTGGCGTCGTGGAGCACGGCGGCTGGTGGCAGGTTGCCGTTGTTCATGTGTCGGGAAAAACTGGTATAGTAGGATCGTGTGGGGCTGTCTTTAATTCGCTCCCCATCTTGGTGACAATGGAGGCCGGTGCTGTTACCTTGGGTCCTGCCTCGTTCTCTATCGCTGCTGGAAGGTCTTCGGGGTTAACAGGCTGGTGGCGCCCTAGAGTCGCTACAAACGTATCCGTTCGTTTGTAGGATTCGCGTGAAGTGATCTCTTCGTTATTGCGGTTTTTGGCCTCTGTGTTTTCCTTTTCTCTTGTGTGCTCTGGAATATCCTCGAGATCGAGATCTTGGGTACCTGTGGTGGAGGGAGCCACTGACGTCGGTCGTGTGGATGTTCCTGATGGTAGGGAGAGAGTGTCAAGCTTTAGGACTTGCAGCACTTCATTTATCATCAAGAGCCGGTTCTTGACGGTGCGGACATCCTCTTTTCGAGCCTTCTCGTCTCGCGAGCCGCCGCCGTGGAGCCTTGGCTGAGGTATCTAACCGCGAGAACTCTGCTCGCTTGTGTCAGTTTCGCGAAGGATTGCTTCAAAGCACGGCCGTAATCTTGTAGTTCCTGTTCATTTTCTATATCTGGGTCTCCGAGAGAGGCGGGTTCTTCCAACTCGGTGTAAAGAACCTCTACTTCGTTCTTGAGTGTGTGGAGTGGAGGCACTCTTGGTCTGGCACCGCCGTGTGTTGACTCACGGATCGACATTATTAGGTATCTTAAAGCGAGCTTCCCCGTTTGTCAGGCTGAGACTCTAATGTTACTTCGAGACCTTACAGTGTGACTTGGTGCTCTGTCACGGAGGGACTGCTGCTGGTTCACTCTCTCGCTGTGAAGACGCTGCCAAGTCTCCACCCTCCACCAAATATCACTGGCACACAACTCCGCCAGTCTATCAAAAATATCACAGAAGGTAGCTTGAAGCGAGCTTGTTTCTATTACTGGACTATTTTTCCAGGATCTTTCCGTGTTTGCTCAAAATTAGCGGCCTGCCCTATGTAGACCCTAATGTTACTTTGAGACTTTACAGTGTGACTTGGTGCTCTGTCACAGAGGGACTGCTGCTGGTCCGCTCTCTCGCTGTGAAGACGCTGCCAAGTCTCCGTCCTCCACCAAATATCACTGGCACACAACCCACCACCAAATTAAAAAATATCACTGTCCGGGACTTAGGCGTGTTCCGTAGGATAAATGATGAGGTCGTTGGAAGTTGAGTTTATTGAAGCCGTGATCTGAGAACAAATCCCAAATTAAGTTTACAGAACTAATTATTTAACTTAAAATTAAATACTTTGACATATTACTGGAGTCTGAAATGGCACACATGATTATCTTTTCAATGTGCCTACACTAGAATGTAGTTCAAACATAATACTGGCCATTGAGGCTAACTGAAAATACTGGCAGCTACACTTAACTAAAGTAATGGCATTAATCTCACAGTTGCAGCTCAAATAACAAGTTGCTGCCACATGTACACAAAAATATAATTTCAAAGACAAAGCTACACCGACACACATGTGGCTAAAGCTGCTGGCGTCTCGGTATTGCCAGCCAGCGACTATCCCTCTGTCTTTTTTTCTCTAATGCAAGTTCTAATTTATTTATATTTATTTTATATCCTGACCTGTCAGGATACCATGACTGCAGAAACATTTCAGAACTGCATAATTGACTGGGTTGTACAATACAGCATGCCTCTAACTCTATTCTCTCAGCCAGCATTCCTGCAGCTTAATGGTACATAACATCAGGAAAATTATCATCAGTGAAGCAGATATAAAAGGGAAGAATTACGGAAAGATCTCTCTGGCTGGTATGTGTTTCTGAAAATGGATGCAGCAACAAGGCACTGAGTCAATTACTTTGCAATCAATGTACGATATTGCAATAGTGACAGAAAGACGGTGACAAGAACACTAGCTGTAAAAGATACAAAGGCAAATCATGACAGCTACTTTCTCTAAGGTTTGGTTAAAGAAATTTTGAAAGCATATAACATTAATAAAGCACAAGTTATAAGCATTGTTACTGACAACGCCTCAAACATGATAAAAACTATAGAAAAGCTGAATGAAAGTAAAGAAACA
The DNA here is from genome assembly GCA_006783055.1 of Trinorchestia longiramus. Lineage (NCBI taxonomy): Eukaryota > Metazoa > Arthropoda > Malacostraca > Amphipoda > Talitridae > Trinorchestia > Trinorchestia longiramus. The sequence continues at coordinate 108,140 of VCRD01001183.1, read as the reverse complement.
GAAACTGCTGATGAGGATGCTATATCTGTGGCTGAGGAAGACCAACCATATTCAGACAAAACTCTTTATGATGTTACTGAGGAAGCATCAACACTTTGCCAAATTAAGCACATCCGATGTGCTGTTCACACACTCCAACTTGCCATACGAGATGGTCTTAAAGAGCATCATGCCACAAATTTGATAGGGAAGTTAAGGCAGGTTGCAGTTGCTGCAAGAACACCCAAAATTGATGCAATTGTTAAAAGAAGAGCTGGTAAAGGAGCTATCCTTGACCAAGTTACTCGTTGTGGAAGTATATACTTGATGGTTAAAAGGTTGCTGCAATTAAGATCAGTCTTGGACGACAGTCTTGGACGACGCAGGCAACGAAATTGGAAAAGCGCCTTCGTTTACCCTACATAACAACAAAAAAATTACAAGCTGAAGATTTGACTACAGGAGCGTTTATATTTGAATGGAAAAATTTGATTTTCACACTCACTAAAAAAGGGGGTCTAATAGCTGAAGGAATTGTAAAATCAATACATAGAAGAGAACCTCACCTAACTGACAATGATATACTGTTGACATCAGTACTTGTTGATCCCCGAAACCGAATATTATTAGATGAAAACCAAGAGAAAAGAGGAAGAGAAGGTCTCTGCAATCTTGTAGTGGAAATGAAAGGAATACTTGGTAAACCTATAGAAAACCGTACTTCAGACACTCACAACATTGCAATTGAATCTCACTCATTATCTTCCAGTGATGGTTTTACCTTTAAAAAGTATCGTTAAAGACTGGAAAATGAAAATGCCAAAAAAGACGAATAGAAGTAGCTCAGCCAGTAAATACTAAATTATCTAAATTCAAAGAGGACTTCTACAAAGCCTTGAAGAAATAGAGAAGTATGATCGAAAAAGCCAATTATCGTTGGAAGAAACTATCCGATCCTATCCCGAAATCATCAGAGAAGCAGCTCGCACCGTGATAGCTATTCCTCCAACTCAAGTCAGTGTGGAGAAACTCTGCTCTGTTCTGAAGCTAATGAAGTCAGATCTGAGAGCTTCAATGAAAAAAGATATGGTGGAAGCAATTTTATTCTTAAGAGAATACAACTGTGATTAATTTCTTTTTCCTTTTTCTCCTCGTGCCTTGAAATTTAATCCTGCCTTTTGTTTACACTTTACACAATGATGATTTATAACTGATTAAGCTGATACAATATCATTCCGAAAAACATATTTTTGACTTAGGATTTAGTCTTTAATTTTGTTTATTTAATATAGCTATATATTTGATAGTATTGATACAATGATTTTCTTAGAAACCCTTTGTTGCCTTATGATGTAATTCAGCATTTCGATAATATCATAAAGGTTTATAATCGATACAATAATATTATTCTGATGAATTTATTTTTTTTGTCCTAAGCTATGTGACTCATGAAATATTTAGGCAAGTGTTTTGGATTATATAATTATAATTGTGCATTCTTTATGAAATTTTCATTTGGTTCTACTTATGCTTTATGGTCTATATGTATGTCAGAGATGTGTAACAGGCGTTTTAGTAGCTAATATGCTTTTTTTCGTCGGTATAAGTTATTTTTTCCTTTTCTATTTAAACTATAAATTTAGGATTATCAATGCTAAAACAATATGCATAAAAATTGTTTACTGTTACTTAATATAAACAATAAGCATTGAGCTACCTACTGCATTTTTTCAATAGAGTTGTTCAAAAAGGTAAAAAGGCATAGCTATAGGCATAAAGTTATTTATAACTTTAAAAATAGCCGAATGATTCACTTGGCAGTGATAAAATGCCATTTTTGTTAATAGGTAACATAAAATAGCTATATGCTAAGAAAACATCCAGTTACTATTAACAAGTCGGAGTCGGAGTCGGTCCTTCATATATCCAGGAGTCGGAGTTGGAGTCGGAATCGGATGTTCAGAGTCCCGACTCCTCAGCCCTGAATATATACACGAAAATCCGAAAGAATGGCAACCTCACCAGCCTCTGTGCACTTCATAATATAAAAAACAACGATAAATAATTAGCAATAGAAAAAATTCTGTTCAAAAACTCATTACTATCCTAGAAAACACAGACTTCAGATACTAACATCAATATTAAAAAAAATTGTTTAAAAATATGATAACACTGCTAGTATTTTCTAGCACCGCATGAAATATGCGAACGCTACCACAAATCGAATTCTTAGTAAACATTTTTCAACATAATTCCAAAATTTTTAAATCTAACTCTCTGAATCTTCAATCGTATATAATACGGCAGCCGACTTACGGGTTATGCACTCAATAGAAGTGAGAATGAGAGGCAGTGATGGAGGTTTTAAAAAGTTATGTTTTAACTTTTGTAAAAGGACTTGAATTCTAGATAAGTAATGCTGAAGCTAGGGAGAATCTAGTTTCAAGGATTGAAAAAAAAGAAACAAAGAAAAAAGTTCATTCAAATCTCCATGATGCAAAAAATATTCACCCTCTTTTTTTCAATACATTTTCGTTAGATCCTTGATTGATATGAATACTTTGGTCGATAGTTACACAAATGGTGGTTACTAAAAATTCATTACCATCCGAGAAAACACAGATCTCAGATATTAGCATAAATATTGAAAAAATTGTTTAAAAATATGATAATACTACTAGTATTTTCTAGCAGCACATAAAATTTGCGAACATTACCATGAATCGAATTCTTAGCAAACATTTGTCAACATAATTCTAAAAATTTTGAACCTAATTCTATGAATCTTCATTCATATATAATGCAGCAGCATACTTACGGGTTATACACTCGATAGAAGTGAGAATGAGAGGCAGTGATGGATCAAGAACTTGCGCCGGTCATCCGCTCGTATGAGCTGACTAGTTGCAGCAGAGAAAAAGTTGAATTTGCAAAACTGAGTTTGTAAGCTTGTGTTATTAACCAGATCCCCTCTCGATGGTTTCAACTCTACTTCTTAGTTCAATTATAAATTTAAAATCATAAAATAGAAATAAATTGTATGAGACCTTTGTTTTAAATTATAATAAAAAATTTGAATTTTCTGATTCCTCAACATGAAATTGTTCAAGCTCAACACACTAAAAAAAGTTAATAATTGAACATGAATAATCTTCACCTATAAAAATGTAATGTTTTGATGTTACCAATATAATCATCGGAATGAAAAGTACACAAAAGAACAGAAGAAACACTTCTGAAAATAAATTAGCTGCCTTACAAGCAAAAAGGCATCCACCGCATCTAAAATGACACAGGAATGAAAAAAAAACTTTATCCGATTCAAGTATACTTGATGTACGCAATCACTTATAAAATTTTTACTGCTAACATCTAAAACTAGTGATCATACTGCCAGCGATAGTGTCCGTCCATCTTGTGACACTAGGTAGAGGTTTGTTGCGCTCATCTCGAAGTTTTTAAGAAAATTGTAAGTTCAAGTGTAGTCAGTCCGTCAGCCTACCCGGTCCCTACGCTACAAACATCGAAATTTTATGAGCTGTGTGGGGATTCGAACCCTTAAAACCAGGGACATGGCTGCACAAGCACAAGTCGCTTTACCACTCGGCTACAGTGAAAGAAGACGCTGGATTGCACATTTTACCGCATCACTCGACTGGTACAACAAACTGTGGGTGATTTCTGAATGTTCCTAATATCTTGCCTAGACCACTTACTTCTCAATTTCATTTCATTTTTTCATCATTTCCAAAATTATGTGGATATTTGGTTCTCTCTTCTGGGCGATGTACAGTTCAAAACGAAGGTAGGAAAAGAGGGAATAAAACTTGAAAAAAATATGGAGATCTATTCATTGTCATCAAATTGTCTTGATTTCACGTTAGTTACCTTACTGCAGTGCTTGGAATATTTCTGTAATAGCGCCTCATCCCATGTACCTTTTTGTCACAGTTCAATTCATAGTTGTTGACTATATGTGTTCTTGGTAGGTGTCAAATATATTTTAAACAGGTTGAAATTTCTTTTCGCATTGCGTCTCATTCACAATTACATTTTTCTGAAGCACAAGTGGATTCGTTAACAAAACTTATGCTCTATTGTATTTCCATTCCCAGCTTCAATTACGAATGTAATATTTTTCTCTTAAAATTAGCATGAAATTTCAAGGCATACGTAAATTTTTAAGCGGTAAACAGGCTTCCAAAATTTGAAAATATTGCAAAATATATCTCAAGGGACAGAATTAAAAATTAAGGGATGATATTAGAAAAATAGGTTCCGTGTTATGTAATTTAAAATCAAAATTTCTTCGTTTTGTGATTAAATAGTGATGATTTTTTATTTTGCAGTTTCTGTGTAGAAAACAATTTATTCATGTGATAATATCAGAATTTAAGCTTATTTCACCAATGAAATGAATGATTTATCAACAAAATATTTTATGGATAACTACTTCTATTTTATTTATTTACCAGCAATGGATTTTGAGTGTGTTATTTGTCTGCATTTTCAGTGACTGGTATGATATTATGAGGAAAAGTCATAACTAGAAACTCTTTTGCAAATCTTCCTAATATCTGACCAGAATTTTATCTTCCATCGTAATTCCACTGAGAAATACAATACACAATTATTAAGTTTGAGTAGGATGAAGTGACAGTAGTAAGAAACATGTTTGCAAGGCAGAAGCAGCCACAGTACAATAGAGTATAGTAGAGGCACTTGCAAAAATCAGGGGGACAGCGACGTCATTAAAAGCCGTGACGTGTCAGTGACGTGCCCACAAGGAATTCAATCATAGCACGTAAACAACGTTCGTAAATCAAAATGTCGCGAGAGCGATAATTTCTGTAAACTGTTTTCTGTTCTGTTTTGATGGCTGCTTCTCTTACACCTTATAAAAATGTTTTTATTCGAATTATTTGAATAATAGCAAACAAGACTGCAAGCTTGGATTTTTCCTTTACCAGCTAAATTGATTGCTAAATGGATTGCAGCATCAGGAAATTATCAAGAAAATTTACAAAAAGTTGTCACAGGATCACATAAAAAGCCACCGAAATATTTGTGCCAAGCACTTCGACCTGCCATATACTAGTGGCTTGTGGTGGACTTACCTGTTTTTAGTTGGTTTCTTATTCCACTTGTCTATTAAAAACAGAAATGTGATGTTTTTATCGAGCTAATGAGCAACATTATTGAAATAAATCATGATAAAATCAATATTCAAATAATACAATGCTACATCAGTTGCGAAACAAAGTCTCATGATGCTAATAATTCACAAACAAACTGCATCTGGCCTGTCACTCTTTCCACAGGATAATTATCGTGGGGCAAACAATAATCACCCCTAAATAAGTCACCTCTGATTTTCTATTGATACACAAAATATCATATGTGGATTTCCATTTAGAGAACTGTGGCATAATGTATAAATTAGTACTTGGCACCTCAATGGGGATGCCTTGGCTTGAGTGATGGGTGCTGCGGTAGCAGCCTTAGTTGTGGATTGTGCTCGGCCGCGTAGGGTGTCGAATGCGTGTTAGTGTGAGCAAGAAAAGGCTCAGGTGCAGCTTGAATTACTGGTTGTAAATCGGGAGTAGTCGTTGTCGTGGTGATCTGTACTCGTAGAATATTAGGCTAAGTAGATTCAGTTACTAACACCATTATAGGGATAATTGTCACATGAATAGAGGTTGTGTGTCACGGTTGGTGGTTGTCGACTTCGCATCGTGCACGGTTGGAAGACATCAGCGTCAAGTGAAGCACCGCTGACTGAAGACCAAGCCGAATAGAGGTAAGCGAATTCGTGTTACAAAATACCGTAGAGTTGCAACTACTAGTCTTAACAAGCTATCTGGGCACACTACAAAATGGTAAGTGGTATTTCAAGAGATTTTATCAAGCCATTTACTAGCGAAAGTGATGTGATGACTTGGTTAGAGCTATGTTTATCCTTTAGCTATGTTTATCCCATTGTATGTAGAAGGTGATGCGCTTGCATTGTATATGGAGTTGAGTGACGGGGACAAAGCAAGTGCTGATAAAATCGAGGAGAAATTGCAGATTGCCTTTGATCACGATCCTTTTATTGCATATGATAAACTTCTCAACATGAAGTGGGCTGGAGAACCTCTAGGTGTATTTGCTAATGAGCTTAAACACTAGGCGAGGTTGGCGATGTATGGTGATGCAGAGTTAGAAAAAGCAATCAAGCAGTCCTTTATCAAAGGATTCCCAGATCATATTAGTGTTGACCTGAAGCGGATACCCAACGTGCTGACACTGGAAATTAGTGAATTGATTGCTCAAGTTAGAATTCTAACTGCCAATCAGCGAGGCGGCGTAGCAGCCGTGACAGTGGGGGCAGCGATAAGAGAAAGGCAGAGTTGAGCTGGCAGCGGCCAGTTCAGGGTACAATGCTTTCAGTGTGGAAGACCTCACATGATCAGGAATTGTAACGAGCAAGTGGTGAGATGTTTCAAATGGAACAAGTTCGGTCATATTGCCAGTAAGCGTCAAGAGCAAACTTCGGGAAACGAGTGAGGGATAACTATTGCGCCTGCAGTTGTCCTGCCGAGGTGGAGGCGTGTGGAAGGTTACCAATTGTTGAAGTATTAAATAACAAAGAGCCAGCAATGGCGTTGATAGACACAGGATGCACCTTGACGGTCGTCCATTCTAAATACATAGCTCAATATGATGGTGATGTGAGCATCAATGCTTTTGATGGTCGAAAAGTGGGGTGAAAAGAGGCAAATCGTGTGAAGATAGTAGTGAAAGGAGGAATACCGGTGGTCACGAAAGCTGTGATGTCGGACCGGCTATTGAACGGCGTGGACGTAGTGCTTGGAACTGACGTCATCGACAGGCTTGGTGGCGTGACAGTTAAACGCGGGAAAGTGGAATTTGGATCAGCGAGGGTAGAAGTGGCGTGCCCGGGAATAGAGCAGGCCACGAAGAAAGAGGAAGTGCAAGGGCAGTTAGTCATTGATGACTCAGACTTTAATGCATAATTTAATGGGGAGTATTGGACAGTGAAGTGGCGTTGGAAGAATGATCAACCCGTTACATTACGTAACAGAGGAAGTTGTTATGAAGGGACGCTAACGGGTGCCAAAAGAGAAGAGTTCGAAAAGGAAATTGACAGGTGGATTACAAAAGGTATTCTTTAACCGTGGGAAGAAACTGTCGATACAGGTATTCTCACGATGATAGCAGTAGAACAGCCAACAAAGAACAAAATAAGGCCTGTGTTGGATTTTCGCGAACTCAATACGAATGTTGCGTGCCATACTGGTGATGATGTGATTGATTGCTGCGACGAGACATTACGCAAATAGCGTCGTACGAGCGAAAACATGCCAATAGTAGACCTGAAAGCAGCTTATTTGCAATTAAGAGTTGATAAGGAGCTGTGGCGCTACCAGTTAGTAAAATATAAAGGGCAAACGTTCTGCCTTATGCGCTAAGGTTTCGAACTGAATTCTACTCCACGCATCATGTCAAAAGAGTTGAAGCACGTGTTGAGCATAGATGATACAATTAAAAACGCCACCAGCTCGTACATCGATGAAATCCTCGCTGATGAAACCAAAGTTGCTGTTACAGAAGTAGTCAGCCACCTTAACAAATTTGGGTTGATAACGAAAGCACCGGAAGCGCCGGATAGAGGGGCAGTGCTAGGGCTGCGGTTGTCAAACGTCAGAGAGGAGCTTATGTTTCACAGATGCAATAAAATACCAGAAGTCACCGATGCGCTCACAAGACGAGAGTTGTTTTCATCCTGCGGGACACTGGTGGGGCACTACCCTATAGCGGGGTGGCTACGAGTCGCCTGTAGTTACCTTAAAAGAAGGGCCGAAAGATCGCACTGGGAAGACTTCGTAGGCAAACATGCAGTGTCCATGATTAGGGAAGTAATTGACAGAGTAAAAGTGGAAGACCCAGTAAAAGGAAGATCGTCATTGCCCGATGTCCATCATGGAGTGGTATGGATAGACGCAAGTAAAATCGCGCTCATAGAGGTGTTAGAAATAAATGGCAAGGCCATTGAAGATGCGACGTGGCAAGAAAGAAGATTTCAGTCATATAAATGTTGCAGAGTTGGAGGCAGTGTTAAAGGGAGTGAACTTAGCACTTAAGTGGGGTATGACCTCAATAGAATTAAGAATTGATTCCGCAACTGTGGCAGCGTGGCTGCAATCTGTTGTTAGTGCCGAGAAGCGCGTCCATTCGAAAGGCACCGCGGAAATGCTCATTAAACGAAGGCTGGGAAACCTTAGAGAAATGATGATTGAGTTTGGACTAAAACTCCAGATTCCACTGTTGCTTACTGATAAGAATAAAGCGGACGTGTTAACTTGCGTGAAGAAAAGGTGGCTGTGTGGGTTCGAAGTAGGTGGCAACGATATCGACGAGCATGAACAGGTTTGTTCTAGTGCATACACGAATATAATAGAGGTGCATAATAAACACCACGTTGGAGTCGATAGAACCCTGTACTTGGCCAAAAAAATGGATCCAAATGTTTCACGAAAGGACGTGAAAAGAGTTGTGAGAGCGTGTGACCGATGTCAGTCAATTGATCCTGCTCCTTTGAAGCACGAAACAGGAGAACTAAGCGTGAAAAACAATTGGCGCTGCTTGGCCATCGACGGCACGTATTATAGACGACGACCCTATTTATATATGGTTGATTGCGGGCCGGGACGTTTCGCAGTGTGGCGAGAACTGAGAAGAGAAAACACGCAATGCATCGTCACAGAATTAAGCAATATTTTCTTAGAAAAGGGTCCAGTCGACGAGTTATTAATGGATAACAGTACAGTTTTCCGGTCTCAAATGTTAGCAGATGTGCTGCAGGAGTGGAATGTTGAAAGAGTGTTTGGAGCTGCGTACCGACCTGCAGGAAATGGAATAGTGGAACGGCACCACTGAACGGTGAAAGCAATTGCGGAAAGAATAAGAATTTCGCCGATTGAAGGGTGGACAGCACTAGTGGACTACTTGCATTTTTTCCCGTGGGAAAAAATGCAAGTAGTCCACTAGTGCTGTCCACCCTTCATATAGTAAACTACTGGATCGTAATCGCCTCTGTCAGCGCTGTGTTAGCGACAGCACGGGAGTGGACTACTTGTATTTTTTCCCGTGGAAAATATATTTTATTTGCCAAGGGAAAAAATGCAAGTAGTCCACTAGTGCTGTCCACCCTTCAATTGAGGCTGTGTATTGGTACAATAGCATGCATAGATTTGGACAAGATGAGCTGTCTGTTCCTCAACGCTCGGTGTAAAAATATGAATGGAGGTATTCGTCAGTACATCCGACAGGAGTACAAGGAGGCCACCATAATGATTCGGCAATAAGAGCGGGAGAAGAAGTGTGGGTAAAACTGCCGAATGCAAATTGCACTACACAGTGGGGCAGAGGCATGGTAACAGAAATGACCTCATCAAATAATATTGAAGTGAATGGGGTGCCAAGACGCTTACTTGACGTGCGATCAGTAGTACCTCCTTTACCCCGAGACGAAGAAGCTAGGGGTGAGAGAGGTGGGGGCCCTCACCGTTCCAAGAGAAGCAAATGTTGAACTAAGTGGGGGTCAGAATGAACCACTGCTGATGAAGAGAGATAGAAGACCTCCCGCCTGGATCACCGACTACGTTACAGTTTAGATGTCTAAATCATCATTTAGATTTAGATAGATTATGGTAGTTAAGGTAGTAGCGAAATGTCGACTCTGTAGCATTAAGTAATGCATCTAAAGTATTGTGATTTGAAAATCACGTGGAGATGTGGCATAATGTATAAATTAGTACTTAGCACCTCAACGGGGACGCCTTGGATTGAGTGAGGGGTGCTGCGGCAGCAGCCACAGTTGTGGTTTGTACTCGGCCGCGTAGGGTGTCAGGTCCGTGTTAGTGTGAGCAAGAAGAGGCTCAGGTGCAGGTTGAATTGCTGGTTGTAAGTCGGAAGTAGTCGTTGTCGTGGTGATTTGTACTCGTAGAATATTAGGCTAAGTAGATTCAGTTACTAACACCATTATGGGGATAATTGTCACATGAATAGAGGTTGTGTTTCACGGTTGGTGGTTGTTGACTTCGCATCGTGCACGGTTGGAAGACATCCATGCGTTAAGTGAAGCACCGCTGACTGAAGACCAAGCCGAATAGAGGTAAGCGAATTCGTGTTTTAAAAGACCGTCGAGTTGCAACTATTAGTCTTAACAACAAGAACTTTAGGTTGGGAAAAAGGAAATGCTTGTCACTGCAACTTTGTTTTAGGGGATATGCACACCGTAGGAGTTCAACGGTTTAAAGTTACTTTATGATAAGGAAATTTATTGCTCGATAAGGGATAGCTTGAACGTAAAGTATTTGAGCAGGGCATTGGGTACTGCGTATAGCGTCCCGCCGCCCTAAAATTTGACCAATCAGATGTCGGATGGCGACATCACTGTTTGAAAGTCGTTACGTCACACTGTGGGTCATGCCAATCCCATTATATGACTACAATGCTTAACTGAACTGTGTGAATAGTTCTCAGAAATACGAACGCACCGCGACGTTTGATGCTCTTGCGTGTTGAATTTATCGGATTTATGTTATCTTTATCGTCCACGCTATCGTCTCGAATAACATTTGATCAGGTCATCACACCTGTAAGTAGTTGGTACGTATATTATTAATGTATATAATTTGAAATATCACTAATTTAGTTTTTAAACACCATATCACGTTAACTACATACTTGATTTTTTCGATCTGCCGAAGTGGGTTACTTCAGTATTTGTCTTACACAACAACTTTCATCATGTTGAGTAGATATACTGCATCCGTTCGTTTACGATTTATTCACATCACAAGACTTTACTTTTCACTAATGCAGCATTATATTGTTAAAGTATTTAATTTTGTATGACTTCTTTCAATAATGTGGTGGATTAACGTGGTAAAAAATACATTCATATTTTCGAAAAAACAGGCATAAGAAAAAATATATGAAAACACTTCTGTCCACAACAAGCTATTAGTGCAAAGACGAAAAGCTGTGGAGAATATCAAATAATATTTTATACGTAGGAAATGTATAAAATTGTATTTGATGGTTTAAAAATTAGAAATTCTCACAACTAGTTTCCATACGCAGCAATCTATTCTGGAATTAATTTATCTGGAAAATAGGACCAGTTTAGCTCAGAGTCATCTATGCTATTATATGCGAAATTTTGATAAGCACATTTTTTATAAGATTTAGCAGGAGCCCCCAACACAATAAAAAACAACAGTACGCAGAAGTTATTGTTCTCGTCACATCGTGACTCAAGCATGTTACATGTGTGCTATGATTGGATGCCTTCTATGTACGTCACTCAAACGTAACGGTTTTTCATGATGTCCCACAATTAAATTTCGGCAGTGACCTTACTCTGTATTCTCTTTACTGTGTTACATCCGTGTACCAAGAGTGTCATTCCACAATAGGGTATTGGCACACCTGTGTACCAAATTACGTTGTCACGTGGAAATATTCTTGCACAAAAAATTACTTCTGAGAAACCTATGCGCGCAAAACGTGTAATCTCTGCGGTAATCTTCCAACTCTCCATCGCAATCCGGATGTCATGCTATTTATTCGGAGTGCCGTATATCGGCTTTCAGAATTTGGGGATTAAGTTAACGCGTGTAACGGTCTTACGCTTACAGCATATAAATTATCAGCTTTAATCTATACTATAATAAGAGCCACGTCCGTCTGTCCCTGTGTCACACTCTTCTAATCGATAGCTTTGATAGCAACAAGGTTAAAGCTTAAGAAATACAGGAAATAATTCTATTACATTATTTTTCTGAGGAAATTCAATTCCCTTTCACTTGCATTATGGTATCCAGAATGCACAATCGGTTTATTTTAACAAATAGAAATTTTCTTTAGACCTTTTTCTGTTGAAATTTATCATGATGCTTTGATATTTTTAATTGATAATGCGAAAAGAAATGTTTTAAATTAGTTTGACGAGTAACCTAGCTACCACTTAGTATAAGGCCAAAGATTTTGAAAATTGAGTTACTGTTTTTGGAATTGTGATTTTCTTGAAAAGCTTCAAAGAGGTAAAAGAGGATATTTCAGAAAAAAATTCTGGCAAAAAAGGCCAACATGATAGAAACGTGTCAACCGTAAGAGAGAAGCAGCAAGACTTCGACAGCAAGAAAGACGCCAAAGACTATCGGACAAACAACGCAAAATGGCAAGACGAAGCAATGATGCTCAAAATTAACGGGTACACATTGCACTAGACAACACAATGCATTGTATTGTCCGTACCAAAGGCACCTGATCACTATAAAACACGTAATTTTTTCCGTTATTAGCTTTCTTCTCCCACTTGGCCCTGTTATTGGTAGATAAAATAGAAAATGGAAGTTCTGTATACATTCATGAAAAATATTCAGATTTTGTTAATACCACATGTAAAAATGAAACATGTATTTTACTTCATAGATCCTAAATTTTGCGGGTGCACATTGCACTAGTAATATCAAAGGAGGAACCGTGCAATGCAATTCATGCACCTAATCATATCTTTAATGGACTATAAAAACAGAGTTCATATTTTCTTCAATCAATATTAACGAATGTTACTATTTTTTGTTTCATTTATCTAAATTAAAACTTTTTACTGATGTTTTAAATTATTTCCTTACGTAGCAGTTATTGGGTAACTATATCTTTTATGCCAAATCACAGACAACTGCATTTAAGGTTTTCATTTGTTCCTATTTTCACGAAAAGGTTTGGAATTAAGTTATAAAAGTCTGTCACTAGAAACTCTGTGCAAACGTTTCAAATGCCTCATGAGAATCCTAGTTTTTATGATTTTTTTTAAACGAAATACAATACACAATTATTAAATCTGTGTAGGGTGAAATGACAGTAGCGAGAGACATGTTTGGAGGGCAGCAGTTACTTTGGTCTGATTTTATTCAAGAACCGTAAAGGAATTTTTATGTCAGTCCTCCATGAAACTCAAGGCTAGTGTTCCCACCGTCTGACATTGTGACTTGTGGGCCAAGAAGTACAGAGAGTCCTCGGGTTACGACCGAATTCCGTTCTTATAGACGTTCGTAAGCCGGTTTGACACATAAGTCGGAGCTTAGGCCTATACGACTCGGAAATATGCACTTACATATAAAAAATTTACTAATGATAGGAACATGTACATATATATAATATAAACAAAATGTAAAATATTAAAGTTCAAACAAGGGTGAAAATGGAAAAACTACGGAGCGCAGAGATGACCTTGAAAGCTACAGTCCAATATGGCATACTGAGTGAGTATTTTCCTCGTTTATGCGCCGCGTTACCATGTATTCAGCCACGCGAACAAAACAACTCATATTACGCTTGGTCCACAAGCTACGAAGGGATCGTTGTAAAGCGGAGCATGAATTACCGTATATGACGGCATATAAGGTGCAACAATTAAAACGGCATTTAAGACAAAGTATTGAGCGTAAGTTCAATTAGTGAGCGTATGAGAGAAGATTAGTCTAGTCATACAGGAGGTCTCAAACTTCACCTACGATGATAAGACACAGGGCAATTTTGAGCCAATTTTTTATCGAAAAAGTGCGTTTTATAGCCGTCAAATACGGTAATAGGATTTATGGGCGCTCGTTTCTAACGGCAAGTTGCCGTAAGTCGAAATGCCGTAAACCGAGGACTCCCTGTAATAGTTATTTGTTATGTCACCAATGTTATGTGCACGGGTGGTAATAACAATTGAACAGAAGGTAAGGTTAAGGGAGTCGTCTGGTGCACCTATAGTTGGGGAATTCAGTGACAAGACGGGTACTCAGCTTTTGTTTATTTATTGATCCGTAGGGCAGATGGTGGACAGAAGACATCCGTAGTCCACGAGTAAAAGAGATTGAGAAGTAGAAGTTGTGATCGAGAATATGATTGAAAATATGATCAAGAATATGATCAGGAATATGATCAGGAATATGACCAGGAATATGATCAGGAATATGATCAGGACTATGATCAAGAATATGATTAAGTGTTAAATGCTAAAAAACAACGATGAGACTCGAGAAGAGAGAGAAAAGAGATGCTAAAGCATCGATGAGATAAGAGATGAGAGTGAGAAGATGAGAACAGGACCGCCAGGTGTCTGGAAGAGAAGGTTGAGCTTAATTTTCACACCTTCACAAACATAAACAAACACAAGCATTACCCGTAGCAAATTTAAGCAATGACAAAACTAATCAGAATGAAATGCAGTAGCAAGGCAGTCCAATTTCAAAATATTCAAGAGAGCTGGAATATAACCTTATAGAGAGATAAAAAAATAAGTCCGCTTTAAATAAACAAGGAATCTAATCCTGATTAAAAAAAAGTTCTATTTTTTTTAAGACTAGAAACTGAGCAAAAGTTGCTTCAGTGAACATGGAATTCTAGAAAAGATAATTGAGTTTTAATAAACTCAGTTTCATCTACTGAACAAAGTCGATTTTTAATGTTTGATTTAGGATCAATTAAATCTAGAGATGGAAATGATTATTTGGTTCATATAGTAACTAAATATATGAGCACAATTGTTGAATAGACAATAAGGAGTCTCGTAAAAAAGGTCGCTCAAGTATGCAAGGCCAAAATTTTTAACCACAAAATAATTTCCATAATCCTGCAATATTGCTATGATACAGGCACAATATAGCAACCTAAGATGAACAAAATTTTCTATATAAAATAATTAGAACATCCTAATTGAGCAAGAATAAAATACATCCTAAACATTGTACAGAATTGTAATGGACATCCTAAGACATGGTAAAAAAATGAAGGAAACCAACTAGTGATAACATAGCACATTATGGATATCTTTATTCAGCGGATATCATCTAGTAAACCATAATATTATGGTTAATCCCTGAAATTTAAGATTTTGATAAATATGACCTGAGATGAAAATATTTGCAATAAAAACTACAATAATATTGAGAGGGAATGATATATCAATAATACCTGGATGGGAATTGTTAAATAAGAATTCTATACTTCCAAGTAAGCGACACACAATGAATAAAAAAAAATATATCTATTTTACAAGGGAATGAAATCAATATAGTTATAAGCTGAATACATGTTTATAAAAATCTCTACTTCTAAGTAAAGAATGCAATGTTATGGCGAGTTTGTGATTTAAGACAATTTTCAGTCTGTGGTTAAATAGAATAGAATAGAATAGAATGAGGCTATAGGAACGAACCTTCTGGCCCATTCTTGGGTCGGATAATTACTTCGATAATTATTCGGTTGTTTTACCCAAGTCCCATGCCGTATTTCTAGCCGCGTCAACCATGTCGGAAGCGGGATCCAATTTATGGTCTAGCTACACCATATTCAGCAGATCCCACTTCTATTCAGGAAGTGTGCAGAGAATTTGAACAATAAAGAAAACAGGTTATAAAACAAGTTCACTGTGTCAATTCAACAGTAAAAGGAAAGTATTTCAAGTAAATATTTGGAGTTATGCAGAGAGAGCTTGTAACAGCAAAATTAAGAAACATATAACTAAGGATGAGCAATAGAAAATCTCAACATAACAGGTGAATTTTTAAACAGAAAATAAGATAGATTTGAAGATTAGATAAGAAATACTCTCAGTACTAGTTAAGACCACAAGTTGTTCTATTAAATCCCAAAATACAAATCCTAAAACTTAGTTATTTCAGGGATGTACCATAGGTCGTCTCGAGATACGCACATTATACAAAAATTAACACAAATGATATGAAACAATCCTACACCTAATATTTCTAGAAAAATATAGTTTGACTAATAAATATATCTAAGTCCTAAACACAATTAATTCTAAACTTACTGCAAGAACACTTCACTTTAAGGCACTTTAAACTTACGTTGTTATCTCCTAAAAGCTACGATCAGATTGACGTCGAGTCAGGGTCCGGATGTGCTTCTCAGGGGTGAAATTTTAAAAAGAACCATAGCGACAGTTCTTTTCGTACTAAGAATGCTTTTACCAAATACCGCGAATTTTTATAATTAAAAATTTACAAGAATCTCGCTTAGAGTTACAAAAATCTAATCACAAAAATACAGGAAATTTATTGTAAAAAGTACGATTTAATTTGTACGCGATTAAATAATACGCATAACTTGAAAATGGAGCATGAGCAGCGATGTAATGCTACACTATCTCCTTCGTTTCGAGACTGGATAGTCGGTCTAAAATCTTAGCTAAAACGCAGAGGACGCATTACCTTGCGACCATATCGCGTCTAGCGATCGGG
Organism: Trinorchestia longiramus; assembly: GCA_006783055.1. NCBI lineage: Eukaryota > Metazoa > Arthropoda > Malacostraca > Amphipoda > Talitridae > Trinorchestia > Trinorchestia longiramus. Next base: position 91,833 of record VCRD01001183.1, on the reverse strand, counting down.
GGTCTATCGGAGACTTGAACAGGTTTAGGCAAGATTACAGTACGAGTCTGCAAGTTAAGTTTTGACAGGTGAGTAATAGGTGTTGCATCAGTGGAAACAGGTTGTCTCGAGATCACAACTGGCGTATTAGAATGGCAAGAATGAGTGTCCAACGACCGGCTAGGAATAAGGAAAGGATTACAAGGTATACTGCTGGGGAGCGATGCAGCAAGTTGCGAAGCGAATTCAAGTCTACGCACAGGTGGTTTCAACAGAGATTTATGATCGACAGAAAGATCAGTGACATCAGGTGGAGGGAGATTATTTGGTATGAGTGCGTCCGATACGAACGCTGCTTTCAGGCGATCAATAGAGACCGAGTCCTGCTTTCCGTGCTTCACGATAACAAAGTATTTAGCAGTGCGTCTTATGACGAGGAAGTGACCATCATAAGGGCGCGTAAGAGCAGGCTTCACGGCATCAACGCGAACATACACATGTGTGTACGTTTCTAACGCCGGGTCTAATTTATCGACAGCCTGTGTTGGACGCTGTGCTACGTATCGAATTTGCGTCAGATAGCGTTTTAGGCGGTCACTATACGAGTTCTGATTCTGAAGTGAAAATGACGTAGAGACGTTAGGATTTACTATGTCACCCGGCAACCGCAAGGATTGCCCGTACAACATCTCTGATGTCGTTGCTTTTTGGTCCTGTTTGTAAAGATTACGTAAGCTCAAAAGAACCATAGGGAGATGATCAACCCAGTCTGTACGACTGTAGAGACACTTTAAAGCTGTTTCAAGATCGCGGTGGACCCGTTCGATCAAGCCATTAAACTGCGGGTGAAAAGCAGTTGTGCTGAAATTGGCACAACCTAAAAGAGAAGAGAAGTCTGCCCAAAGTTTTGATGCGAATTGCACACCACGATCGTGAGTGATCCTTAAGGGAACACCAAATCTAGCAATCCATGAGTGGACGAACGTACGAGCTACTGTTTTTGCAGTAATATCGGAAATTGGAACAGCCTCTACCCAACGCGTGAATCTATCATAGTTAGCAAGTACGAGTAACCACGTGACGTGGGCAAAGGTCCCACCAAATCAAGGTGGACAGATTCAAATTTATTGCCAGTGAAAGCGCAAGCCTGTAAGGCAGCACGATTATGTTTAGTGACCTTACTTGATTGACAATCGTGGCAATGCTGTACAAAATCTTTGACATCATTACGCATGGAAGGCCAAACGTAACGCTCGGCAATGATGGATGGGACAAGGAGTAATAATGTGCTATTGCAGCTCTACGAAGGGTTACAGGTAGATAAGGACGATTAGGACGATCAGCGTCGCAATACACTCCATTGGCTAACACCAAACGTAAGGAGTTCTGAGTTGCTTGTAGCAAACTTGTCAGTTCAGGGTTCTCCTTTTGGGCGTCGCTAATACTCTCTAAGGTGAGTTGTTCTAATACGGGAAAGGCAGTCTGCTACGGTGTTCTCAGAACCTTTAATATAACGCAGATCGGTGGTGAATTGACTAATATACGACAAGTGTCGCGATTCTCTGGGTGAGTGGCGATCTGTGAGCATGTGAATAGCGGAAACAAGAGGTTTATGATCCGTAAAAACAATGAAATGTCTCGCTTCTAAAATGTAGCGAAAGTGACGAACGGCCAAGTAAATAGCCAACAATTCTCTACCAAACGCACTGTGGCGTTGCTCGGTGGGCGAGAGTTTTCGTGAAAAGAATGACAAGGGAGAAGTTAGACTACCGACCGTCTGTTGCAAGACAGCACCTACTGCCACATCTGATGCATCGACAACTAAACTGAACTCAGCCCCTGAAATGGGGTAAGATAATTCAGTAGCAGCAGCAAGACTCTCCTTGATGGTTTCAAACGCAAGTGAAACGTCTGTGTGTTCCACACAATGAGTGTTGATTTACCCCTACGTTTGGGAGCAAGTAATGAAGACAAGGGTGACAAGATATGAGCACAATTTCTAAAGAACCTATGATAAAAATTTACGGAACCTAGGAAGCGACGCAGTTCGCGTTGTGTCTCAGGTTTCGGGAAGTTGCGAATAGCCTGAACTTTAGAAGGAAGAGGTTTTAAACCGAGCTCAGAAATTTCGTGACCAAGGTAAGTTAAGGACTTCTTTCCTAATTCGTATTTGGCGGGATTGATCAATAAGCTGTGATTGGCGAGACGTTCACACAAGGTTCGTAAGTGTTCCTCATGTTGTTTGGGAGTGGATGAAGCAATTAGCACGTCATCGAGATAAGTATAAGCGTAAGGCAAATTTGACAAGATATTAGTCATGTGTCGTTGAAAAGTTTGAGGTGCATTTCGTAAACCGAACGGTATTGTGGTATATTCGAAAAGACCAAAGGGGGTTATTACAGTAGTCTTTTGAATGGACTCTTCGTCCATGAAAATCTGATGGAAAGCATGAGCTAGGTCAATCTTAGAAAAGATTGTAGCACCGTGCAAATTGGCACTGAAGTCTTGCAAATGGGGTATCGGGAAGCGATCAGGAATAGTGATTGCATTTAACCGTCGATAGTCACCACACAAGCGATATTCCCCATTGGATTTAGGGACCATCATGAGCGGACTTGCCCATGGATTCTTTGAAATGCGGACAGTACCCGCATTCTGCATGCGTTGAAATTCAGCCTTAGCAGTTTCGAAACGATCGGGGGGTAACCGTCGTGCACGGGAAGAGACTGGAGGTCCAGTGGTTATGATATGATGTTTTGTTGAAGACTGGTTTTGCTTGGCTGCTAGATTAGGATTAGTCAGAGCGGGATAATCAGCCAAAATTCGTTGGAATTTACATTTTGAATCTAAAGCAGGTCCAATCGAGCGCAAGCTGTGTGTGATATTGACTGGGGACAGTGGTCTGTAAATAGAGGTAGTTTCGTCCCTAATCAGTTTATTTTTAAGTCAATACTTAGTCCGAAATTATACAAGAAATCTGCACCAATGATAGGTTGCTCAACTGCATCAATAATGAACGTCCAATTAAAATCACGTCGCAAGCCTAAAGAACAAGTTATCTCTCTCGATCCAAAACATGCTATGGGTGCGCCATTTGC